>JALHKN010041132.1:0-12135 GCA_039513755.1 Hyalella sp. 3TK10
GTTTGTCACAGCGGAAAACCACATCCAAAGAACACACAAATTTATTTTTTGATAAATAAACGTAACTTCAACGTGTTCCATGCCTTTAAAAATTGGGATCACAATGAGACAACACATATTCTTTACGTCGGTACACGAGTACACAAAATTACTCAGTGACCGCTGAATGTATCTCTATTGCGTGCGTATCTTTGTAATGTGTATCACAAGAAGACGCGTGACTGCAGGCCGTAGTTAAGTTTGATGGACGCGTGTCAGGTCGCACTTCGTACGATCCTCTTACATTTATCCTCGCGGCTGCCACGGCTATCCGTCATTTAGGGCTGCTTTGAATATCCAACTGAAGCTACGAACTGCTGTCATAAAACTTAGCTCTTCGCCATGCGAACATGGTTAAGGAATTATGAGCAATGATTCACAGTACTTGTGAAAGTTTCACGCAGTGGTGGGGAAAACAATCTAATTTAATTGTGTTCACAAATCTATGGAATTTTTAATGTGATGATCTTTACATATTTCAGTTCCAGTAGTGACACCATGCGTGTAAAAGCTGCATGCTGTGGTGCTGACCAAAATCTAACGCATCTGCATGCTATGCTATTTCAAACCATCGTTCAGACACATTTCAGTTAATATCATAGTGAGTCACTAGTGAGTGTCAACAAACTGTCTCCATATTAGTTTCCTATCTTCCTAAAACACTTTGACTAAAGTTGAAGACTCACTCCTCATATTTTATGCATGAAACAAAAGTACGTTTATTCAATGACACTACCTTTCGGTCCTAAAAGCAGCAATCTCTAATTACTTTCGTACAGTTGATAGAAAAATCTTAAACACATTTGTACTGGCTGTGAGGGGGGAGGATCATGATTTGAGGCAAAATAAAAATCACGACTTTAATTCCATGGATATTTTTAATTATTTAGATCCACCTTAATCNTGGGAAAAAGTTAAAGTTACTGAATAAATGCTGTGTTACAATCGCAAGAAAATATAGTGCTTAGTAATAAATGCATAGTTATCCCTTGAACTAAGAAAATATTACCTGATCAAACACGCGTGACTGTTGCACCGAAACCTCGAATTAACCCAAGACACTTGCAGCAATTCGAAGCAAGCCGAACGTTCGACTGTCTAGGTGTAGGCTAGACCAAGTGGAATGAGATGGAGTGTCGCAGCTGTCTTTACATCGCATTGACTCCCAATGGGATAATGGTTGTTCGAAACCATCTGCGGGCCACTTCAGTTGATCGCCCCATTGATAACATTGCTGAAAGAAACCTCGCGAGGGCACGAGACAAAGTCACCACGCGACGCAAGGGAAAGATCCTAAAGGACTTCAAGTGGGTATCGTTCGAGCGAGGCATTAATTTGTAAGTGTTGTGCTGAATACAGGAGTATAAAGCTTGATTGACACTGTATTTTAAAATGACTTCAATATGAATCAATTTAATTTGTATCCAGAGTTTATTGAATGCCAATGGCTTTTCAAAAATATTTGTTTTATACAAATTTTTTAAATTATTGTCATCTATCTTAACTCGATCGTTTTTTTATAAATATTTCTGTTGACAATTTAGATTTTAATTTTGAACACTAAAGTTTACCACTCAACAGTAAATTATAAATTACACAAGAAATGTAACTCAATTTGCAGCAAATCCAAAATAAATAATAATTTAAAGCTAATCAATAAAGAGGAAAAGTAGACCGTGCTTATCATTTATACACCTGCGCTAAATTCGTTGGGCCTCTTTCAGAACGCTAGACATTTCAGCACTGAATTTTGTGTGGAATAACTCAGCGCTCAAGATTTATTCTCTTTGCAAAAGGAGTCTTGCGGTGCCCGGACTTGAAAGATCGCCAGATCTTGCGCTGAGACTCGAGGGCCTTGTTAACGCGGGCCCCAATGATAAGCAACCACTTAAAGTGACTTTAATGCCGTGAAAAATAAAATGTGAGTGCCCTCTCTTCCACGCTACCGTGTGTTCAGCCCAGAACAACAATTTGCTCGTCTTGTAAACTTGACCAACAATGAGTTTGAATTTACTCGAAATTTTGCTTTTTCACGGTACGGAAATGAAAAAATTAATGTCTCCAAATCAGTAGATATGATAAAATTCTGTAGAAAGTACGCAAATATCATAGTTAATTTCACTCTTTCTCCTAGTTAAGACAGAATTTATCGAATAAATTTCGCAAATGCAAACTGGAAATACAACATGACACCATACAAGTACTCAAAAAGTTGAAATAACATCAATTTAGGGTTTCGAAATGATTTCACAACAGGCAACCAAATAATACATAGATGCAATAAATTACCCTCTTCACTAATCGATATTGTCATTTTGTTTAAATTTTTTAAAGGTTTTGTACAAAAAAATGTTTTCAGGTTTTGGATGAACAAGACACAACAGTCATCCGTCCAGAATGAGTCCATGAATACTTCAGGCAATCTCTCCAGGTATTCTCAGCCTCAGAATTCTGAAACCGCCATTGTAAAAATCTGGAAAGAATTTCCCTGCTGGTTTTTTTCCTAGTGCAGCTTTGCGTTTGCCTCCAAGCTCACCAGAAGAAAATCCATTGTTAGGAAGCGCATGCAAAGCCACAGAGCCTGACGGGCTCAACGCTTACTGTCACGCCAGCGGGACTGGACAATATTCAGGCCCATTCTGGCACTCGGCTAAATCCCTCAGAAGAACTGACATTAGACACAAAAATACCCAGAGTATATAATAAGGGCCCGCTCGTCTCCACCTTAAATAAACAAGGAAAGTAAATAAGATTTGCATCTTTTTTATTATGCTCGAGAAAAACCTCGCGATGGAATATCAGAGAGAACATGAGAATTTTATTCATGGAACGAAATAATTACTTCTTACGATCTTTGACTCGCTTTTATTTCACATCGAATAATTCATCAGGCCGGCACGAAGTGTTCATTGTAAGCTGATAGTTTGTGGTTATTGTTTTAGGAGCCCCAGATGATCAATAGCTTCGATTATAAGTATACTTAAATTTCAAATTTAAAAAGTTTGCATCTTGTTTTTTCTCGCTATTTGTTTATTCAGGCCGTTCGATGATTGATCTCGTTGAAAATGTAAGCGGAATTGAAACAAAAAAATAAGCTAAGCAAGCGGAGATGTAAAGCATACAAAATCATAAAACTATAAATGTATTGTCCAACTTTTTCATTTCTTCTCTCCAATAAATTATTTACTCAAATACTCTGGATAGCTCAACGTATCATGAATACCATAATTCTATATTTATCAACCAAAAATCCGGATTTAATTTAGCAGATATTCGGAATATTGCGTCAACGCTCGACCTTGATCGTGTTCACAGTGCTCATAAATTCATTCCAATCTAGATAAATATCAGAGGCTGATACGCTGTAATCGACAGTTAGTCACTAATTTGCTCTACAGCTCAGCCGTGTAACTAAATCTTAATGCATTTTTCTGTCCAAGGATTTCAGGGCTTAAACAACGCTGGAAAATCTGTCTAAAAAGGCAATCGGAATCTAGAAATGATTGAGTAAAGTGATGATCAAACTTTTCAGAGCGAAAAGGTGATTTGCGCAAGTGAGGAACTGGCACTTCATGCTATCATCAATTTATTTTGACCTTAAATCAATCATTTGTTAAAAAGTTTGAAAGATTTTCAACTGTTGTACTGTATTTTAGTTGAGGTAGAACACCGCGTTAAATTGTTGCCCTTCCAACCGCTTCTATATTGAATACTGAATCGAATTCTAAGAAGCACTATAATTCGTTATATTTTCGTTCACGAAGGTCTGATTAAACGACCCAATTCAATCGCAGCGGGAGCAGCCTGGGAAAGATAAGAAAAGATATATTCGTGCCCTATAAGAGCTCATCAGTTTTTGGAGGCTCTGGCTCAGCGGGCACCCAGTTAGAGGAACAAAAGATTCAGCCAAGAAGAGGATCCAAACGTCAATTGCGTCCCAGGGACTTGTCAGAAAAATGACTCTATCTTCTCCATCTCAGTCGTCTTCACAAAGGCAGGCGGTAAAGAAGGCGCTTCCTTTTCTATTCGCGGCTGGCTTTGAGTTGAAGTGTAAACAGCGAGAGTCGAGTTGACATAAGAGACATAAGTTAATTTCCGTCTTCACAGGCCCTGAGTTACGACGTGGCGGATATTTTCATGCCTGCTTTGTGCAGCAAAATTAGCCTTGCCACAAAAATGCACCGCGTGCAAACTTTACGAGAGAATTTTAGAATTTTCAATTGTCGTCACCTTTACGTCATCTTCTTGATCTCACGGAGACTGCTATAGGATATAGCCAGACAAATGGGAAGCGTTAAATTCATGATGAGAGGGAAGCTCTACTGGGGATATTCCATAGAGCTGCCTTCAGGAAGGAAAAGAAACTTTTTCAGACATCCCGTACATGCATCGGCCATTTCTAAAAATTGAGATAAAGCAGGCGAAACTTTTTTTGCCGCAACTGAAACCGTTCCAGTGAGCCAAGAATGTATAGCGGCAATGAAGATTACTCGGAACATTCACCCATGGGAAGGAATTCTATCGAAGAGAGGCAATTTCTGCACACAAACATGGGCTTGATGGACGCCGGACGGTTATGAATAGTACAATGCACCTCTTGTTGACTCGCGACTCGCGGTCAAACAAACCCAGGCGAGGGTCCTACCAAAACAAACAAAGAGTGCCTCAAAATCAGCCGCGGCTCAGGAGCACCATTCGTCTCGACAAAAGGCCGATACATTGGGCCATTTTACGGCTCTCATGGCGATTTGACTTGCAAATAAGATCAAACTAATATAATGGGAGGTAGAAAATTACACTTCTTTAAATTAGACCCTTGGTACAGAGCAAGCTTATAACCCCACACTCTATTTTTATTGTGCTCATGAAAAGGAAGCGACGGGGGAGTGTAAATCATTACATCGTAAACTGTAAAGCTCACAGACTTAAAACTACGGTACATTCACTTTAAGAGCAAAAAGAACAACCATTGAAAAAATTCTTGCGATTGAACGATAGATAAAAAAATCATAACGAACCACAAACACAGTAACGTACAAATTTCGGAATTGTGACAGTGGGTTTATTTTGTCAAGAGAAAGTAACAATTTCAAAATATTAATTTCTGTCGTTTACTTATCCACGTTTGATACTTGGAAACTCGCTGCAAGACCATGAAAATGCCGTATTTTATTGAATTTTTCCAAGAATTTCAACCTCTTACTTTTCTTCAACCCGGTTGAGTACAAAGGAGATATTCGCTCCTGGCCGATCTCTGCTGATGCGCCCCGTCTGCTAGCGAAGCAAAACTGCCAATCATCGGGATGCTCCTTGAGACATCGAGAACATGGCAGCTGCGAGGCATTCATTCAGAGGAAGCATCCCATGCAGAGTCCGGAGGCTCAATAGATCGCTTTTCAATTCTTTTATTATGGGAGGACAATAGGCGTGTTTACATGTTTTAGAGAAACCAACCAAACAGATTACTTTAAGCCCAGTTTGTTGCAGATGGGAAAAAGTGGGGGGGGAATTATTTTTGACCATCTGGTCCTTTTATAAGTAGACCATAAAATCCTTCTGGCATTTTTTAGTTTGAGCAAAAGATTTAACCAACGATGTTAATATAAAACAACAAGTGAAAAAATTAAATACAAAATTGTAAAAAAGGCTTGAATTTGAATGAAAATCATTTATTCCAATGTGGCGCGCAGGTACACGCATGAATTGTCATCTAAAAAAATATTTTTATATTAAAACATTTCATATTGAAACATTTCATAAATTTTTGTAAACTGATAATAATATCATTGTTCGAAGTGTGTAAATTTCAAATTACATTAAAAATGTTAGTATAGCTTAGGATTGTCTCAGGTATAAAAAGTGAACAGTAATAATTACGTTACAAGGTTACAAACATATAAGCAATAACTTATAACTGGTCTTCAAAAGGAACAACCTGAAACATATAAGCCTACACAAATGAAGGACGTATTCATTATTGTGCTGAATCATATAAGTACAATTTTTTAATTTTACATTCATGAATCGCATATCATGGCAAGTGCTTCCTAGTCGCAATTAATTTTTTTAAATGAGGCTCGAATGCAAAAACACGGAACTGGCTATATGAAATTAATGCACTGTCTAATGGACATGCATTTCAGGTAGTGTAGCAAAACTAGTTCGAAATATTAAACTTTGCTAACACATGGAGGAATAATCTTAGGCGATCACTCATGTTCATGACGGTATATCGAAACGAAGAAATTATTTTAAGTGAACCACTAGAATATTTCTCATGAGAATGACGCATCTCCATTTACATATTCCTCGCCCAACTCTGTCACGGCACAATCGAGTAATATTCAGCCTTTAAAAACCTCATCATGGCTCGCTCAACGAAACTTTAATAATTTTTTAGCTTCAATCCGCCTTGATAAACGACGCTCTGGCTCCCAGTATTCCGATAATGGCGCTAATTTTGAAGCGGAAGAAAGCAGCATCGCGCGTGCCGATAACTTGCGTATTCATGAGAATGAGCGACCCTTGGAACAACTTTATTTACTCAGACGAATGAAGGCTTTAGGTCGGATTAAACGTTTACCACTTTTGGAGTGTGCCATTATTCATGGCTTACTCCTTCCATTCTACAGCATCATTTAAGTATCTCGGTAGAACTTTAGCTGAATTGTAGCGTTATCCAATGAATATATTCCTCGCTACTTTGCTATAGAGTGCAATGTTTGTTATGGAGTTGAATTTTCCGGTTACACAATGTGTAACTTTAAAGTGATTAATTTGGTGACAACTCAAAATTTGTAAACTTTTGAACCTTGAGAATGAACAGCAACATGGACCGCCATTGGCTTTAGGCAGGATTACATTAATTTGTACCTCAGCAAACTTATAGCATTGAGAAAATTTTCCATTCGGGAGGATCCGTACGTAGCAACAGTTTCAAACGGTTGATTTTGAAATGAGTGAAAAAGTGACTTTACTATAACAACTAAGTAAGTTCCGTGTTTTGTACTAACCTCAAAACTTGTACCTGTTTCATAATCTATTCGAGGTAACTTTTTATATAAACTACTTTTCGATGAATGGCACTAATTTCACGAATTAAATGTTGATTTGAAACTTTGAAATAATTACTTCTTTTTTCAAGTTGAATGACAAATTAGTTTGTTCTCAGTAAAGTGGTTCCACTAAATCCCCCATTATCTCAATCTACCATTAGTTATTGCAACAATAATATTCTAATTTGAACAATAATAATTAATAGTGAGCAGTTATCAAAATCTATCACTTTTTTCGACGCCCAATATTTCTACTCTCTTGGTTACTTTTTGGTCAACAAAATCATTTCTCTTCCTTTTGGGTGAGAATCCCCAGGTTTAGGCTGTTTTCGAGCGAGCGCACCATCATTTTCTAATTAGGGGTAATGATTGGTCAACGATAAATGGAACGCTTTGTGAGGGCTGGCCTCATAACCTCTCTTTATTGGACATTGTCGTCCCGGACATCGATAGATATCATCCTTGTTGACATTTCCGAATAGGCCATTTCTCTGTCCCAAAAGGTGACTGTGATTTGGCTGCTTACAGGTGATTGGAAGTGCAAGGTGACGTGTGACGTGGGTGACAATTTACAGCTTACGTGAACAGACAAATTAATCAACATTCCCGATTTGGACGACAAGTTTCTATTTCAGTATTGAACGATAATTTTAGTTTACTGTCTGGGATACGAACAGGAAACAACATGAAATTATTTTAAGTACAATTTCGACTTTTAAATTTTCGAAAAATATTCCGATGGAACGGAAGTCAATCAATTTATTTCAGAGCACGAATGAGGGGGAAATTGTTGCACATATACTATGCGCGTTGGAATTTCAAATGACTAAGCAACAAGTTATTTTGTTATTCTAAGTTTATTCTTTAAATTAACCGAGTGTGATCGTCTCATTGACAATATCATGTAGCGCATCGCTTAGTAACTCAACTATCTTAATAATATGTCTGTTCCTAGTACTGTCTTCTTTCTTCGCACACTCGAAGCTTTCTCGATCGTAAACAATGAAAACAAATTTATTTTTACCCGAGGATGTTCAGACAGGAAGAAAATTACGCAAGCCCAGTAAAGTAGCAAAAATATCCCCTCGAAATTTAATAAAGGGTCTCATGGTCGAGAGAAAGAAAGTGCGTTGTCGTGGGTCACTTATGCGACTATTTACCTCAGTAGACGACTCAGGGCAGCTCCTAAGCTACTGAATATATCGTAAAAGTAGAAGAAGAAAGAAATTTACGATCCATAAAACATGAACGCAGTTTTATCAAATACTTCTGAGAGCATGCGAAGCCATGCATAATACAGCTTGGTAATCTCATACAAATTATTTATTTAATTTCTTATTCAAACATCATCTACATGTGACATTAAACAAGCAATAGACATTTTTCTGTCAACTTCACATGAAATTTACGACCCAAACATACTCATATGTAAATTTGTAATATAACAGAAATAGAGGAGCTTGAAAAATATATTTTACTAACCTATGTTATAATTTATTGCCCAAACATCTCCGTATGAATGTATAGTAAAAAACAACGAAGCTTAGTGATCGGCTTCAATTGCAGACGCGTTTTAAGATGCTGCTCAAGCATCACGATGTTGCCAAAATGAAAAACAAAGGATCATGTTGATCGAGACATGTGTGGACTTATTCTTTAATATCGACAAAACAACTTCAACTGAACATAAACAAATACAAAACGTTCATGAGAATAAATAAATTTTTATTTTAGAGAAATTTCGAGTCTGTATGTATAATAGATGGTTAATCCGTTATTTTTTGCAAAAAAATGTCTCCCTCTGCCTACTGGAAATAAAACGCAGGCTGTTGGCGTTGAAGGGCCAACAACAGATTATAATTCAATTCAACTAGCAGCAATCAATATAGGTGAATACAAGATTCAATAATAACGGTGAATAATATAGTAATCGGGATGAATTGCATACACGTCAAATTGCAACTTCAGGAGTTTAAGTGTAAAACTTTTAACTTTTTAGTGATACCATCTGCCGGGATACAAATTTGGCATAAAATTTTTGTTCCATGTAAACAAGAATACAATCGATCTGTGGCAATAGCAGATCTGTTGAGTCATAATTAAGGCACATCAAAACAAACATAAAATGTAAATCTTTTAGGGATACGAAAGAAGCAAGGAAAAAATACGTTTCATTTGTACACGCATTAATTAAACTCCATCATCGAGCTCCAAAAGAATGTTCATGACAGCGTCTAAAAAACTTAAGTCAAGTCGAGCGAAGAAATGTTTAATACTCGATCAGCACGGTCTACATTATGTTTTTTTTGCACAGAACTTATTACTTTAATCTTGAATGCCAAGTTCAAATTCTACGTTTATATCACTCCAAACATAGTGCGAATGTCTGTCTTTTACGGGCAATGGACCTTCGATAACAGAAGTCGAATATGAGGAACTTTGTTATTTTTACTGGCTCATTTTCTCCTAATCGTGTGTTATTTTGCAGCTTAAAACCACTTAGAGGTATATCATCCATGTAATTTAAATAGTTTGTCAAAATCTGAGCACCAAAAGAAATATTTACATCTGAGGTGAGTTGAGCATTTTCTCCCAGGCTCGACACGCATCGGTCGAAGCTAAAAACTGACTGATCGCGACACGAAATGCGTCACGTAACTTTGTGCACCATAACAATTGAAGAAAACAGCTCATACGAAAATTTAATCAATGTGTACATCTAGTATGTAACACGATGCGTAATCAAGGCACCGTATAAAGTTTTATTGAATATGAGCTTCGTGCTCCTGATGCTGAACCCTCGAGTCAAGCTCTGGCTGCCTCGTGACCGTGTAATTTGTTGGACCAGAGCTGTCATTAGATCGTGATGGCTCTGCGTTCTGAGAGTGGCATTGCTCGTCCAACATAAACCAAAGAATTGTTATACCTGGACCAAATGTAATACTTGTCCTTGCACTGCTCGACGTGCTGGCCGCGTCTTTCGAATAATAGAATTTGTGGCGCGGTGTCCTTCAACTTCCTGGTAGTTTCTTTTTGTACCAAGCGAACACGGACTTCTATAAGTATTGTTTACAATAAATGTCTACTTTGCTTGAGAACTGACGATTAACAGTACACCACTTTTAGAGCCGACATTTTTACCAATTTAAATTTTAGAGCGAAGGACAGAATAAATATTTTAAATGCAGAGTTTGAACAAAGTATAGATTCAACAGAACACTATAGATTGGAAACAGGATGTGCATTTAAGCTCACTCCCCAGTGACCGTAACTCCTATGATAAGTTACACCGTATCGACCACCACGAACTCAGCCGTCCCGCTAATCCCAAATAATAACAGGCAAGATTCATGAATCCCCAGTCCCATCCCCCGTGATGGTGACAGTGTATGTTTACGTCCGTCACTGCGAAGCCTTTGATTGCGAGGCAGGGAAACACGCAAAAAACCACCAGCGACCAATTTCGTCTCTAGAATATGGTTGAGTATTTAGAAACAAAGTTTCTATTTAACTGATGGTAATTATGGTCATTAGGTCTCACGTTTTGTGCCGGCTATGTAGAGACGCATTTTGAGAAAAAAATATGAGAAAATTAGTGGTGAGAATCCAGTTACTTGTAAGATATGAATCACCGCCTGTAAAGTTTTTTTGTTAAATCAACGTACTATCTAAATTACATTTTACGTTTTGCTTTCGGAAAAACGAAACAAAAACTGAGACACCCCCTGATCTACAGAAAAATTATAAATTTTGTCTTACTGCAAGTCAGCAGCAATTGAGTTCACCTTGAATATCGGCAGCTCAGAGAATCGTGCCCGGTACTCGAGAGAAAGAATGGACGTGGTTGTTTCTTTGTGGAGCAGAAAATCATTTGGGACTAATGAAGCCTTGCAAGGAGTTGCGTGACACTCGCCTATGATGCCAAGTCACGAGGCCAAGAGCATGGACAAGGCGTGTTGGCCTGCTCCCGAACGAAACGAAAAAAACGATTTTGCCTGGTCACTACAAGAATTTTGTATTTTTCGGGGGAGGCCTACAAGGTCAATGGGCCTTATCGGAAATGCGATGCCAAAGCGTCAGCATTACAATAGTTATTTATAGCCGGAGTGAACAGTTCTTAACAAACTACAGAAAATTGGCTGGTCACTTGTAGGAACATTTGCGAAGTTTGAGATGGTAAAATAGTCGACTCTAAACACAAGGCCGTCTCACAAGCTCAATGAAAAAAACTGGAACAACAATTTATGCTCTGCAGTGAAATAAACACTCATTTGAGATATTTCCTTAAGGAAGAATTAACTTAGTTTGTTCGCTAAAAAATATGTTTAGACAAATTATTATATTCGAGAAAAGACTTCTTCGGCAGAAAAAACCTAAGCAAAGATATTATTTCAAGCCCATGAACATTGTCGGCACAAAAGTAAAATTTTACAATCAAAACACATGAAAAAGCCTCTTTTAATGAGGCAACTTTTGATCAAGGAAGTATCCAAAGAAAACTTTTGTTCAGCTCAGAATGAACGTTACGCGTTACAGCGAAAGGATCTCTGTCGGATAATAGAACTTTTTTTTTGTATTAATATTCTTACATAGCCCCGGGCCTCTCAACAACTTATTATTATTTTTACTCAGCCAGGCGCATCACACTTAGTTCCATGTTCGCCATTCTCGGATAAATGACAGAGCTTGTAATATCCTATCATTTCGATTAAACAGCGCAATAACTCATTGACAACAATTTCGTATTTTTTTATGAAAACATTGTTCATTAAACGTGCCTATATGATGAGTTATACAGATACTACCAAAATAATTAACAAACATTCTAGGTTATACAACACACATGAATTATTTTAAGAGGAAAGGGCTTGATCTTTGAGAACAATTTTGTCAGCATTGCAAAGCATAAACAAAAATCTAAATACGAAACGTCCATCAAGGGGAAATCGTGTGAGAGATGATGACCTCCGTTGCTTATTAATCAATAAGAAAACTCGAAAAAATTCAAATGGAGGGACAATTATACACAGTAAATACTCGG
>JALHKN010041554.1:0-13378 GCA_039513755.1 Hyalella sp. 3TK10
AAAAAATATGGAGATGGTCAGCAGACACTCCTCTACGACCAGGCTGAAGGCCGTCGTGCTGAGGAAGGAAGATGCTACACGTGCTGCTATACGTGCTGCTATACGTGCTGCTGTGCGTGATGCTGTGCGTGATGCTTTACATGCTGCTGTACGTGCTGCTGTACGTGTTGCTAAAAGTGCTGCTTTACGTGCTGCTATACGTGCTGCTGTGCAGGCTGCTGTACATGCTGCTTTACGTGCTGCTATACGTGCTGCTGTGCATGCTGCTGTACATGCTGCTTTACGTGCTGCTATACGTGCTGCTGTGTGTGCTGCTGTGCATGCTGCTATACGTGCTGCTATACGCACACTCAACGCACGGTCATGAGCACGTCAGAGGCATTGCCCACGCACGCGCGCGCGTACCACACGGTCATGAGCATGTCACGCACATCGCCCTCGTTTTCTTATGTTTAAATGCTTTCTTTACTGTTTGTATGTTTATTTAGCTCCATTTATAACTGTTCTCATTTAAGAAACATACCTATATAGCCTGATCTTTTATATATTAGCGAGTCAAGAAGGGCTGGGAACCAATTATTTCTGTTTCCATTGTTTCTTACGGCTGAAATTATTTCGGTTAACGAACGTTTCAGTTAACGTCGACCTTTATTGATTGGATTAATGACGTTAACCGAGGTTCTACTGTACAACTAAATAAATTTACACAACCAAAATTAAACTCTATTTCAAGATCCTGTGTTTCCCCTCTGCAGCCCAATGGCTAAATGCATCCATGAATTGTAGTTACTATTATTTTAATTACAGTTACTTTAATAACTTTCATTTTAATCACTGACAAACTATTTGTTGCATAATTTATTTACTTTTACCTGAGGGGAAACTGATTCACATGTACAAATGTTAATTTCAAGTGACTCAACTTTTGAATAGTATGATTAAAAAAAGGGCTCAACATTACCATTACTTGAGATATTTTGTAAGTAAATATTAGAATTTAAATTATACTTAATGAAGCAGTTAATGACCATCAGTCAATCTAAATTCATAAAATAGCGATAAGAAAATATTTATTTTTAATACAATTTTAAAGCTTGCTACACTATTCGGCAAATTCAACATAAGCCAATTTAATTTATTCACATGAATTAAATTTAATTGCAACAGAAAAATTTGAAATTTAACTGTAGCTCTTAAGTAGACTCATTGCTAAGTAAACACTCAACCCTCAATTTTAGCCCTTTTGTGATAAGAAGAAACAGATCAAATCTGCTGGACCAAAGAAATGTAAACTTCCAAGCCCATTTCTAGGCATCTGTTTGTCAATATCCACCAAATGGTGTCCCTCCTTAATTTTTACGAAAACTTTCACACCCATTTTTGTAGAATATTGTATTTCTTCCAATTCCTGAGATCAAATGCCATACTAAGCAAGTCACCCAGAGAGAGTGGTAGGGTTAGCAAAATTGTATGAAACTTGTAGAAACTTGACCTAATTAAAGGGGTAGAATCGGGAGTGTCAGTGGCCCACATATTTAAGGAGTATGGGATCAAGGAATGAATTGAGATATCCGTAGGATTAAGTACAAGCTCATCATACTCAGCATATCTTATTGAGTTTATTACAGGAAACATGATGTTACCTGCATAAAAAGATCTGGACCAAGATGTTTACAAATTATCCATACAAGAATTACTTAAATGTTCTATTTCTAATCTTCAACTATTCTGATTTGCACTCCAACTCCAGGATCCACTAACAAATTTTGTTCTTGGATTAGTGGTTCACCTGGTTATTACGTAAAATTGAGGGTCAAGTTCAGCTCTTTTGATTCAAATTTAGGTACTTCAGAATAATATTTAGATTGCTGATAAAACTATTTTTAAAAATAATGAACAATCACTAAAATTTGGGAACAAATATCTGACATCCTTATGAATGACAGAAGCAATTTTACAGCACACCTATGAAAACTTACACAGGCTTCTGCTTGCTGTGGGATATTAATGCAAATTGAGAAGAAATGTAAATAACAATCATAAAGGGTGCAAGTGGGGCAAAAGAATGTAAATATATATTTGCCTTCTAGAATCAATGCAGCTAAAGCATCAGTTTTGTGATAGAAATGGTATTGAAATTGGTAGAAAAATTCAGAAATAGTATCAGTAAGGCTCTAATCATCCTTAGCAACTGAAATTCTTCTGACAGTTAAGTCAGAAACTTGGAACCTTTCTAATTTATTGGCTCAACTAAGTTGATTTTTTTCTGTTGTGACCACTCGTATCAAAAACTCAATGTAAAAGCCACATTGGAAAATTATTCAGTAACAACTTAAGTTTCTTGTATCAAGATTCCATGGATGCAACAATGAGAAGTACTTCGGTGCAACATGCACATACTCATGCCATGAGGAATGATAAATTTCTTCAAAAACAACTCATGTGTTATGCATATCATCTAATGTACTTATTCATACTTGGAAAGTATTAAAGCCAGGATAAATTACACGCTCGTTGCATTGATCTACCGCAGGAAGTTGGTGATAAAAAAACATCAGATGGAAACTAATAAATAATGTGTGCAGAATACATGAATCATATATCATTACTGGGCATCCAAAAAGAACACATCACTGTACATGCAATTATGACTGATTAATGGCAAGCACCATATCAGTTGCAAATATAAACTAAGTATTTGAAATTCAGACAAATATTAACACTTTCTTGACAAAAAATTGAACTGTATTATAACAGCTAAAAAGACAAAACCAATGCATAGCTTCTCTTCTTGTTGATTTGCACCATAAGCTAACAAAACCTTCACATTCAAAGTAGACGGTGGCAAACAAATATGCTAACTCCCAACAAGATTCAAAGATTAAAATGAGATGATAAGCTTCCATGAAGAGAAGAAGCTGCATTAAATTTAGTATAACCATCCATAAGTACCATGGCAATATCTAGACAAATATTAGAGAAACCTTTAGGACGCTTATATGTAAGAGAGCCCATACCCTTCTGTACCAGTGATTCACTAATCAACTGGGCTCCAAACTGTAATGTTCATTTTTATCAAGAAAAAATACTTCACAAAGAGGCCCATTTTTGGAATTATTTGTAACCAACAGACTTGTATGACTCCAGAATGAAATTTTTTTCAGTGTATCAGGAGGTTTAAATCAGAAGATTCTTTTGTTTGTGTGAATAATTTTCCAATTGCATTGAAACCCCCCTTGTGCCCGTATAAAAGTTTTCTTGACCTTCTGGTGATACCACATTTATAATAATATACAGACTTATTATGTTATTTGCTTTGACATCTGCTTCAATGCGCTGTTAGAGTTGACTGTTGTTTTAAATGATGCACACAAAACAGTTTTAGTGCATCAATATTATCTGCAATACACATTTCGAAAATTTGTATGTTATTAACACATGTTCCTTGCTATCCATCTTTTCAGTTTAAACCTTTTGGTATTTTTTTTTTCTAAAAAAAATATTCGTAATGAATTTTTTGGGAATTTGGAAGCTTTGTGTCTTACTTTAAAGTAAGTAAAAGTTCTATACTGAAAGTATATAATTAGCTGCTGTAAATATTAAATACTTGGGAAATGGTAACCCAAGATCACAATTTGTTTCGTGTATTCAGTATTGACCAATAATGTCCCATAGACAAAATTAAAGTACTAAACTTGGAAGAAGATTTTTTCAACTAATTCAAGTTTAAAATTAGTATTGTCAAATGATAGAAGGTGAGGCATTTGCAACCATCATAGCTAACTGTCAACCCCACCAACACTCCTCACTGCCATGTTCTAGTTCAAATTCCATGCCTGTCAACATAATCCTTGAATTGTAATTTACAGTTGAGATATTGTGACTTCAGACTCTCCAAGCTGAAAGATGATAAAATGATTTCAAAAGAAGAGAATGCAGAATAAAAACAAATGTGATTGTCATGAGCTGGATCTCTCATGAGCATGGGAATAAGCAGGATATGGGAGCTAAACAGTGAAAAAACTTCATCTACCAGATACAATCTTCAGGTCAAGACCAAAGAAGGGCATGAGACTTGACCAGCACCTCACATTAAAAATAGATGTGAGCACTATAAAAAGTGCACTTATAATGAGACCCCATTCAAGAAGAGAGGTGCTTCAAGGACTTGACAACATACAAAAAACAATAGAACCTAGTAAAGAAAATGCCCCACAAATAAACTGAGTTCATAAACAATTTGTTGTTAAGCACCAACAGTGCTAACATTTCCCCATAAAAACAAAAAATAAATGACTCAACTCAAATATCCAAGTGATGCTCATCAGAGATGGCCATCATACATTTCAGATAACTGTTGTAATACAGTTCGGTGAGAGCTTGCTACAAAATCAAGCCTGGGTTCAGAATGTCTTGTCAGTCTATGAATAACTTTTCAGTGCAAGACAATTTTGTGTCAATTGCACCCAAGTAAGAGGAGAGCCGTTGGTGCTGAGCTTAAAAAAAAGGGAAGTATTAAGAAGTGTTCCCTAAAGAAAATCTAAAGCAGTGAGAGGAACCGCAAATACAAAGCAACAGGTAGATGAATGTAAAAATATCATGAAATTTATCATTCAATCAGGTTTGTACCATCTAGAATATAACACATGAAAGCTCACAGACAAATCAACAGCTACAGCATTGCAATTGGCATTAAAACTGTGAGAAGGTAAGGAGTGTTTGAGGAGTTGTACAAATCCTGTACATTATTTTCATGTATATTATTTAAAATAATGTTTCGAGTGAGGAACTTCAGCTTAGGTTACATTATTTTCTAGACTGAGGATGCAACGGTTTTTTATTTCTGTGATCATTGATCTTTCTGTTGTGCTAGTGAGTGAACAAAAACTATTGTCATTTGGAGGCTCCTCTCTCAAGACAGAGCAAGGTGAGTTTTGAAATTAGTTATTGTGCTAGTGAGTGAACAAACACTATTGTCATTTGGAGGCTCCTCTCTCAAGACAGAGCAAGGTGAGTTTTGAAATTAGTTAATCATTTAGTGAAGGTTGGTTTGGGCTGAGATTATACCTCATTCCAATTCCTGATCATTTCTTATTCCTTCATATTTTACCAGATGCACAAATGAAACTCAAGTTCACTACAGCCAGATCACTAACATTACAAAATTTCAAGCAAATACACCTGGGGTTAATCCTACTTCAAAAATATTTTAAAAAAAATCAGGGGATCACTTTGTAAATGAAGTAAGTTTATAATTTACAACATAATTAATTCATCTACAGTCTTGAATTTAAATAAATCAATTCATATTTATTATTTTATTGTTTCAGATTATATCTCGACCAACTAATGAAAACTACTTCATTTAATATTACATTTGAGGCCTCATTAACTACAATTGCTTAGGGGAGTTATTTGTACTTCTTTAAATCAAATAATGAGTTCTTTAGTTATGAGTTTGGTTTACAAGATTCAGTACAACATATCCTGCATTTTTATTAATTAAGCGTCTTGCTTGTTTGTATTGCATTCAATATTTTATCCATGCTTCATTCTACATTATTCATTTCTGGCTTGTGTGTCATTACACAGATCTAAGAATTATTTACTTCATAGTTTCATGTTAAAATTATGTTCTAAGCAGTTTACTGTTTAGTCATTCAGTTATGCCATTCATGTCCTTTCATCATTCATCTATTTTTGCTGATGTTGTTTGCAATTTTAGTTACTCAAGCCATTTTACTTTTTTGTTTTGCTCAGTTTATTATCACTTGATATTCATCCTGTTGTAGATAAACTGTAAATTTTCCAAGCATAAAGTATGGTGCAGAATATCCAATTATTCTATTAAATTCTAACTATAGTTATGAAGCTTGTATATAGTTTCAGTTATATTCTCATACTGATATTCATTACTGATTTGATTCCCTGCAAACTTTTATAGAAATTAAATTCTTAATATCTCCAAACTGATTATTGATTAAATTTATTCCATTTACAATGAACTGTATAGTATCCATTTTCTGAGTGCACCTTCATTCTCCTAGCATCAGATCCTCATCAATATTTAGTCCTGCATTTAGCCTCTTGAGCCACTAATAAGTTGGTCATCAGTGCTACATTAGTGAGTTCCTCACCTGACCCGCAAATGAGTTTGTAAAAACTTTATGGTAAATGATTGTTCAGTCAATCAATGTTGGACAAATTGAAATCAGCTAAAATGACCCATTAATTACAGTTTTAGAACCCTTAATTTGTAAAACACTGGATAAATGTATAACAAATTATCCCAGATACATGACTGAGGAAATAACATGAATAAAAAACGAATGGTTCTGCGCATTGTTCTGCAGTTTCAATGTCAAATGTCAATGAATTTGGTTTCTGCTCAATCAGAATAGAAAAGTAAGGGGCTGTATGTATTGAGTCTTAGCTATAGATCAGTAAAATGAACCTATATTCAAATAAATGCATTACATAACTGACAACAATAAACACAATGTCAAAAATGCATGTTCATAGTATTTGCAATTGCTTAAAACAAATGCAGCCAGCACAACATGTGCACTCAATGAACACACCTAAGTTTCTCCATGATAGCAAGAGGGTCTCTGTGGTGACAAAAAACAAACACTCACTCTTGAGTTCAAAGAAAAAAAGATAAATTTCCAAAGATATTCAAGATCCAAAATACAATTTTAAGACACACAAACTTTCTTTCATTGATAATGTTCAGCCCTTGCACTGATGACTGCATTTTTTCTTGTCTATGCTGAATATTAAGAGCTATGAGAACATCTATGAATTTTTTCAAAAAAGCATCAAAAAGACGTAACAACAAAAGTTTGAACACAAACAAATGAATACAAATTTAGAATCTTAGTTCATTGCGTGAATCACATCCAGTGAGAATTGGACAAAATAATTTCTAACTGGATCATTGCGTCATATGTAGGTCTAATAACATTTTCAAAAATCTTGTTCATCATTCAAAGAAGTATCAGAATTTAACAACTCTTGATGAGAGCAGTGCAATATGTGCACTATTCACACTGAAGTTTTATTTTCCTCATTGGTCAGAAAATTCAACTGTGCAAAGCTGCAAATCCACGGATGTTAATTGCAAACATTTCCAAGTGAATTTCAAGGACATTGGAGAGTTAGTTAGTTTCGAAATACTAGACTATGAATATATTTTAAAGGTATTACCACCATTGGTACTGAAGCAACATGCTAATGAATCTTTGCACTGATCATTTGAAGTCAGAGCGTATGGACAACATGATTTTAGTCTCACAACCATGATAGAGAATGACATGTCAAACAGTTTAAACTCCGTGAGTGATGATAAAAAATCTATTCTTTACAAGGATGCAAGAACTTGGTATTACTGCAACAGAAGTAAAATAACCGAGTGGAAATTGGAAGAATTCCTTTTATTGGTTGAAGCCAGCAGAGCCTACACATTCTCACGCCCCTTGTGTGTCTTTCACGATGGAATTTAATTGACAACACATCATAATTGAACCGTAAGGATTTTTATTTGTAGATGTCTTTCATAAAATAAAATTTCATGTGATATCCAGAACATAGATCCAAGGAATCACATTGAGAGTCAGATTTGACAGGCCAGAAATCATTTCAAACTACAGCAGATAATTCATGACATCAATAGCTGAAATTAATTCGATTAGAAGAAGATAGCAACAAACAATACAGAAATGTAATGTGAGATGGATAACAAATTGCAGGAGGCTCGTTTAATGCTAAAAAAAATAACTAACCACCAGCCTAAATATCTTTGTCTAGCTTACAGCTAGCCGCTTTGAGCCCAGAGAAACCGTTATCAGTAACACACCGATTTATACTAGTGAATAGATATGATGTACTAACAGTGGTAAAACTTACAAAACATTCCTATTAAATCATTCACATTCAGACCCTCAAGTCTCAGTGTCAATTCAATGCCTCATAGTATCAAAAGGCTGCAAGCAAAGTGTCAATATGTGTTCTTCAGTTCGGACTAGGCTATGAAATATTCAGAAAAAAACATGCATTTAAACTTGGTGGGATTATGATGCTATCACTGCATCCTTCAATTGTGAAGGTATCCTCACCATAATTCTACATACTAAGAAGCACTATTACTTGAATTTTGAAGACTTTAATCACATTACCATTCAATTCCAACCAGATTACGGTACTATATGATCAATAGGACATGAGTGGTAGTGAAAACTGCTCTTGTTCTACTGATCTACCAAAGGATAATTTTGAGTGAGAAAAATGTATCTATCACAGAGAAACCAGTATTAGCTGATAATTTAAGATGAATCACAAGGAAGAAAGCAAGGAAATTAATTAAGCCACTAACCTCTTGTGGGGCTTGTCATCGGGCGTGTCAGCAACATAAGCCTTGAGCTCATAGTCAACACCACAAGGCTTGCCCATGTCCCCAGGTGCAGGCTGCAGCGTCACTGACGCCGGGCAGTGTGGCGGTAGCTCAAAAAAGAATGGGAAGGCATTTTCTCCCAGCTTCTTCATGAGCCTCTCCTGAGAAAGGCAGTCAAATGAATTGAAGATGCAGAGGCACATGCCACATATTGGATACAAGTCTATATTTCAAGTATTTACAGCAAAACATGAAGGATGTTCCTACCATCAAGGTAATACCAACTATTTAAAAACATATAGAACTAAGAATTAAATGCAAAATTCAATCTGATGGGTAAAAAAATTATAAATTTTTTTAATGCATACGGTACCTACCAAATAAAAAAATAAATGGTAAATAAATTCACAAGTAAAGAGGAAATAATGTTAATCACTCATGAGATAAGCATGATTTAACATATTCACTAACACATTTACTAACATTTGACTGATAACAACTTTCATAAATAAGGATTTATTTACCTGTACCTGGCTCTCAATTCAAGGGCATTTCATTTCATCAAAGATAATAAAAATACATGTTATTCTTTGAGAAATATTTTTGAAAACTGGGTTACCGAGGGATCATCAGTAATGTTATTCTTAAATTATTGAACACAAGCCTTATCAGCTAAAAAAACTCTTAGGAAACATTAATTAAAAATTTATAATTTTAAAGATTACCCATACTTATGATGACACTAAATTCAATGCATATGTTTGATGATTTTTTAGCATGTACCAGCTGGCTTTCATAATGGATTTAATGAAACTCCTAAGCACTAAGGTGGACTAGTGGAGTTACAACTGAGAAGCCCTTACCTGTAGTCTGCTGAGATTCTTATTTGTGGCGCCATTGTCAGGGCAGGGAAAGATTTGTTCACTAGCCAGGTACAAGTCTTTGCGGAATGTCAACCCCAAAACATCAAGATCTTCTCGACCATACCTGAACACAACACACATCAGAAGACATTTCATCGCTGCAAGTGAAACTTCAGATTGCATTAAGTAATGTAGACACAATAATATTTACAGTTCAAATGAATGTTTTTGACCTAAGAAAAAAGCAAGGCTATGCCTAATCTTTATCACATCTCAGAAAGTGGATAGATAACCTTTTTGTACAGTAAAAATCATCACACTTCCAATTTTCCAAACAGGGTATATGCACTTTCAGATAAGTATATGTAATTGAATATGAAATAATATAATGCAACAATAAAAAAGGTCATGAGCATTTCAAAGCTCAAATAAAACACTATATTCCCACTGAAAAAACAATACAGTAATCCCTCGCTTTTTCGTGGTTTCATCTTTCGCGGATTTTCTACTTCACGGACTTTTTCAAGGGGACTTATGGCCGCTATATCATGGATATTGACTGAAAATCTTTGAAAACGTTGTAAGGGGGGCTGTGATTGGTGTGAAGTTAGATATGACGAATGACTGACTCCCATTTTGCATTCTTGCCTGTGATTGGCCGGTAACCACTTCATCTTACAGCGAGCTCGTATTCAGTTGAACTTCATTTTGGGCAGTGTGTTTTTTGCGTTTCTTTGCGATTTTGACCATCTGCAATGGCTCCCAAGCGTGCTTCTTTATCCAAAGCTGGTACTGAGGCTAAACGCAAACAAAAGATGATGACGATTGCTGAGAAGATTAAACTTTTAGATATGTTGAAGGAAGGGACAAGCTGTGCAGTCACGGGATGCCATCTTGGTGTTGATAAATCCTCCGTACGTGGATTGTCTTTTGTTAAAAAAGGTTGGGTTGTCTTTTTAAAAGTCCAAATACTCATTAAATACATAAAAAATATCTTTCCTCTACTTCGCGGAAATTCGTTTTTAGTGGGTGGTCTTGGAACGCATGCCAGCGAAAAACGAGGGATCATTGTAGTACAAAGTCACTGAAGACACAGCCAATACAAATATTCTCAAGTTCATTTATCAACATGCATGGATAGTGTATTAAATGTATCCAAATATTGCATACAAAATTCAAGATGTCTCTGATTAAATTAGAAAAATTTATCCTCAATGTTCATGTGGTTAAACCCAACAAAATTGTTCAGGTGCATCTCTAATCCCAAACCTCATTTATAATACAAAAAATGCAGCCTACCTTCAAAGCTCTGAGAACTCTGTATTCATAGAAACAATACAGTGAAAATGACCAAAAAATATCAAAGTTCTGGGGAAAATACCTCAACGAAATGAACAAATATCAAAATGAGTTTGTTGATAGTAAAATTATTGGAGAATATGACCAATATATATTGTAAATAAATTTGGAAATAAGAATTTTATTCAACAATTATGGAGAATTTATTTCCTTTCCGCGTAAATTATCATATAACCCACAGACACAGGTTGCATTTCAAACTAGATTCATGTCAAATGTTTTTGTTTGGCTCTAACATAAATTTGCTAAAAATTAATCCAAATAAGACTCAGATCAACGTTTCAAGTGCATAATCAGACTCTTTTGACAAATTTATATATTGGAGAAATGCAGCTTGAGTTGAAGTATACCAATGAACTTACCTATACCTCTCTTCACAGTCAAAGTCATTTCTTCACTCATTCATAATCCCTTTCATCTTCCACATTTATCCCTTAAAAAATTCAGCAGGTGGCACCCATTGACCATCTCCAATTTGTTTAAGCCCCCCTAAATAGAAACAGAATTTTAGACTGCAAAACTAAATACTGTAAACCAACATATAGCTGGACAGCCACAGAGTACAAGCAATAATACACACAAAATTCCCAACACAGACACAAATAGACAATGAGAGGAAATTTTAAAAGAGAAGAGACAACATCTATGACTGAAGATTTATTCATAACATCCATAACAAGACACTCACCTAAATGCTGCCAAGACGTGGCCATACACCTTACGGTCTTTAAGATACTCTTTGTCTACAAGTACAACGCCATCTGGTGACAAAATGAACACTCATTTAATAACATCTTGTCTTCATGGACCAGAGGGCACAAATGAAATACATTCAAATTAAATTTATGCAATAATTCTTATGAAAATGTGCCAAGATTCTGAATCAATTGAATCAACATCGTGGATCCAAAAGTACATAAATATCAGTAATATAATATGCAAGAGAGATACCAAGAAATTTTGAGTAATATCAGAAAAATTGACTAAACTGACAGGAGGAAAAGTGATTCCCAAAGCAAGAAATCTTAGCCAACTTCTTACCACCATGATGCAGTCATCACCCCATAATATTTGTGATGCCATTTGTGAACCAATATATTTACTACCTACTAATAAAATTGTATAATGTAATTTGATGAATGGTTATGTTAGAAGAGAATTATTCCACACAAACAGAATATTAATTGATATTCAATAACCAAGTTGAAGAGACATTCATGAATTTGTTCAACAATACAAATTTTTTTCAATTAAAACCTTGAACTAAATATTAGGCTTGGAACATGTAACCAGGAGAATGATATGAATGACTCACCTATAGGGTCGACATGAGACACATGGTCAACAAAATCTCTCTTGCCCAGGTACACAGTTATTTTACCATTGGGTGAACTTTTCTTGAATACTCTGCAAAAAGTATTCATATTAGTCAGAAAATATCCACATATCTTCAACAAAGTATAAAACCCCAAAAATATATACTAATTCTTACTCACAAAGCGATGATAAGTATTTGAGATGTGCAAGCATTTTGCATTTCAAGAAAAGTAAATTGAAAATTTCAGAAAATGGTATGTGAACTTTCTCTTATATGCATTGAATAAAAAAGGAAAAAAGTTATCAACATTCTACACTTGTCTAATTTTAATGGTAACAATATTCATCTAGAAAAATTTAACATTCTCATTGCTTGAAATTGGTCAATCTTACACAGACAATTGATAGTTATTCAGGGTAAGCTACAGAATAAGTTTGTCAGCTTTGAGCCCAGAAGTTTTAATGAGCAACAGAGTGAGCATAATACATTAAAAGAATTTGATCAGAAATTATTTTGATTTGTGTAACATAACTTGAACACAAGCTGGCAACAAGAAGACTAAGTACTAAGCATTGCATACGAAATTCAAGTGTTCATGTGTAAGTCATAACTATATTCAATCAAATGCACATACATACAGAGAAAAAAAATACCCAAAAGCTTACCTTGTGCCCTGTCGCTTAGAATCCTCCATTGTGTGCTATGATACAAGGGATCTGTTATTGCATGGGATTGGCATCACCTCATGCCTAGCTATGCGTGATTTATTGTGGTCTCATAAAATGAAACCTGAGAAACACCATAAATAAATTAGGTAAACCAATACTACTACAGGCATGGCACTCAAAATTTAAAGAATCAACTATCACTTTCTATGATGACTGTGATCTAAATACCAACAAATTACACAAGCAATGTTATAAAAGGAAATTATGTTCATGTAAATTTTATAAGTTGGGCCAGCTGTTGAGAATGATTCAGAAAGAGGTTCAGCGTGCTTGTGGGTTCAAATTACATGTTTGCTCATTTTAGAGACCAATTAGAAAAAGTCTTAAGAGAAGCTTGACCACCAACTTTTCAAGCTCCTGAATGTTGAACCTACTTCTTAAGGAGCCTGACAGTTCATCTCTTAATAATGATTAATCTCAAAATTTGTGAAACACCAACAATATTCACTAACTATAGAGAGGAAAAATATGGTGTATAATCTCCTTGTCATTTGCAGAGCAGCCAATCAAGACCCAAGCACTGCATGTTATTGGTAGCCTTATTGCTTGTGTTAAACAGGGGACCCTTGCTCTGCCTAATATACCAAAGACTGTTAAGGGGACCGTCTGGGTCTAAAATCGGAAAAGTTGCCTTTTTCGTTTTATGCGCTCATTCTGTAGTGCTCGCTGAGACCTTTAAAATGAAACAAAAATGGTCGAGCTAGCTTGTTTGGTTGAT
>JALHKN010041969.1:0-10554 GCA_039513755.1 Hyalella sp. 3TK10
ATATTATATTTATTTCCGTTTCCTTGGATCAAGTTTACGCTATTTGCGTTGTGTGGTGAGCTTATAAAGTCCTACAATGTTGTACAATCGTCATTTATGAATGTGTTTACGATGGTAACTCGTCCATTATGGGTCATTTGACACACCCTATGCACACACGTAGCCTAGCTTCCAAACACAGAGAGCTTGTCAATAGAAGCGAGCTCTATACCCTCTAATAAATCAACGCTAGAATTCAGTATCAAGACAGCGCAAACAATATCCAGAAGCCCTTGTTGTGTCACTTTAATTAGTTATCACCATGAACACCAGTGTAGCGCCTGGGTCTATTAAACAGCTGTCGTAACGCTCTGAATGGGATAGCAAAATCTCTTGCTCTACCGACATGGAAATGACTTCTTGCTCTATCGACATGGAAATGACTGAGCAATTGTTCACAATCATTTTCCGATCGTCACATAAGAGAATTTCCCTGCTTGATTTTACTAGTAACTCTTGTTTTACAACGGGTTGCAGCGTAGGTTGAAATCATGTTTTAGAATTAATCCGCTATCAAACTCGAGTGGACACATTCCATGGGATGAAATCGCCACCTTATTCTTAATGGAAATGTTGTGCGTAAATTTTCATGTGATTTAATCGCTAGCTCATTATTTCAATGCACAAATTAATATTATTGTGTGGGAATTTTTTTCGAATTAACTGCATATAATGTTTTCACCTACGCCGAACATAGAAAACAAAAAATTATCATCTAATCTTTGTAACTGAGCCCTACTGGTACCTGCTACCGTGCATTGCACGTGATGAGCAGCTGGTGCTACTACACGTTGAGTTCTAATCTCGAAATGTTTTCACAAAACCGCAAATGGCAGCCACACAGCAACTCTGAACGTAGAGTTTTATCCACAGTTCTCATTCAGATTCGCCGAGGCATTAATTCTAACGAGAAGAGAGACTAAAATCCTGCAGTTGTTATCCCAAGCGACTTGGCGGATAAGCGAAAAGAACAATTTTTAGATTTGAAAGCAACCACTTCTCTGTCATATCTTGTAATAACTTTCTAAAGCTACCACACTTTGCTGCATGTTTGTTCGTGCCTTCTCTTGCAAAAGTTAAAGCCTCAATTTTGAGCGCTTCCATCACAATAGCTTGCCTCTTTCTCTACCTTTGATTCTCCCTAACAATGTCAGCTGAGTTTAAAAAAATCCTCGAAACGCTGGTAGACGGAAATTTATCGCCTGTCCGTTTGGACATTAGACTAAAATTCTTTCATTGTGATAAAGCTCACAGCCACCTGTCTAGATATGTTAATCGACAGACGGATTTCTTCAGGGATGCTGTTCACTGGTCCATGGAGGGAGCGAGCGACAGAATATTTTTGCTGAAAGTCCTTTAGAGACGCAAAATCGTGTGAAATGGAGAAATTTTCTTGCGTTTTGCAGAATTACGGCGAGAGAATGGCAACGTTGATTCCCGCGGTCGCATATAATGTGATTAAAGAGTACGTACAACATCTTCAACATCGTGGTCTTTGAGGCTGTTAGTGTTGAAAATACATCAAATGAAGATAACTAGGAATATTCCAAATAAATCCCATCCTCTGCTGCCATCCCATCATGTTGGCAAATTGTCATAGAATTTGTTTTGAATCTTAAGTTCCCTTAAGCTCGTCTGGAAATTCATGACGGATGGAAAACATTTTCCTGCTATAAAAAATTGTTTCAATTCATTGAAAAGAAAAATTCGACTGCACACATAAATTTCTTGTATTTTATTTTCTAATATTCCAACTAACTTGAGTAATACCTATACTGATTTATGTGCAGACTTAACGAAGGTTACAGAATTTGTTGGACGTCGAAGGATGTGAACCGTACGTCGAAGGATCTTAACTTTGTTTCACATACTCACTGAACCTTATACAATCCTGCACCTCAATTCCAATTGGCAGGCTACATATCAGGCGAGAATTTAAGCTACTGTAGCTGAGGGTATTCACCGATCGCGATGAGCCTAGACACTAAATCCAATTTAGCGTCCTAGCTCCTTCACCTGCAGCGGCCGTGATTGCCACTCCGATCGTAGGTATTGGGGAACTCCAACTAATCCTTCCATATTAAGACCGAGAAAGAAGAAAACGAGAGACCAGGAATAAACGCTCGATTAATTTCCTTGACTATGTCGTTCTGTCCGGACAAGTTCGTCTCGGTTGCGATATGAGGTCTGGCTTCCAATTTAGAGGCAAATCGAATCGCATCAAAGATCGGCACACCGAAGGGGAACTGCTGGCCGAGTGTCGGGGGCTGGGATCCTTTATTTGAGTTTCACGACTTTCGATATAACGTCGCAATTTACATAGTCACTTCCAGTGCCATGGGACGATAAACTTAAAATAAATAAAGATACATGTCATCAGATAGTTTGCGTACTGGTTTGCAGGTCTTACGATTCTAAAAAGGGAACTTTGATTGACTCCCACCAAGCGTATTGTAATTTATTTCATCGGACGTTCACTACCAAGTCAGTGGTTAGTTTAAATTTGATGTTCGATTTTCTTACAAATGGGTGATATACATTTTTTTTCTATCAGATCCCTTAATGATAGACATCACGATTAATTAAATTACGAGTCCAACTAGTCCATCATATTTGAGTATTTGAAACAATTGCATGCGATCTATTCAAAAATGAAATTTGCTGTTGTTGAAACTGACTAAATCTAAATGCTTTGGGAGTAGCTTAAGATCACAATGGGTGAGGAATGGGAAGTCGTAAAAGTTTTGCCATCCTAAACGACGATTTCTTTCGAGCTCGCTTTCAAATTGTATTCTTCACCTGCACGCTCCACTTTTGTTTAAACTGAACCTTTTTTAACACAACTGGAACCATCTGTTCCATTCTGCCTCATTTTCAAATAATGCTTTGAGTGCTCATTACAGGCCTCATAATTACCTCCAACAAGTATCATTACGGAGCTCTCTAATTAACCCATAATAGTCTCATTAGAATTTCAACGTAATTGGACCGACATCTCTCATCTAATGAATTGTTATTTTTTCTGCTGTTAATGAATTTGCGTGGCATTTTGAGAATATTGCCTGATAAAATTTGAGGAATTTTCTATGAAATTCATTGTTATCATCGGTGCTTCTTACTTCACGGAGTACACACTTGTAACTTGGATTATAACTCATTATAACGTATCTTATTGACTTACAAATTACTCTGCAATTCAAATTTATTCTGGAGTGATAAAAATGTGCTGTTTATATTTAAATGGCGAGAAAAATCTTAATTTTGATTCGGTCAATTCTTATTGAGGCCTGAAATTACTTTTAGGTTTTACGGCAGAAAGTTTTTCCGTTATATACAGAACAATTTTTATCCCCGGTTTGATTTTAACTTTTTACACAGTATCAAGCTTTGTACTTTAAATCTACCATTCATATAAGAAACACCAGTAGAGGATCTTTTCAGATCCAAGTGTGTTACTCCATGCGACTATTTATATTCGTCGTCGTGAAATTACAAAAAATTAAGAGGCTCTTCATAAGCTAGGAAATTCTGCATTTCAATTACGTTTCTTTCACATATTTTACCCAACAAATAACCCAGTGTATACTTCTCAGCCTCACGTAAAAGACAAATAGAAGGCAGTTCATTCTAAACTCTGTTGGAATCAAGAATAAAGTTCAAGTTTTCATATAGTTTCTGCAAATGCAGCCGTGTTTGCAGCCCTGAATGTTATTGGCTGATCGACAAGCTGTTCAAAACAGGGTAATAATTCGATCACAAGTACGCTCAACCACCCATCCTGGACGACGTACTTACTGCTCAAATCGGTCCCATGATTGACATGAGACCAAATACATACTGAAGGACGTGCGGATATCGCATGACCAAATACATACTGAAGGACGTGCGTATATCGCATGACCAAATACATACCGAAGGACGTGTGGATATCGCATGACCAAATACATACTGATGGACGTGTGGATATCGCATGACCAAATACATACTGAATGACGTGTGGATATCGCATGACCAAATACATACTGAATGACGTGTGGATATCGCATGACCAGATACATTCTGAAGGACGTGTGGATATCGCATGACCAAACGCATACTGGAGGAAGTGTGGATATCGCATGACCAAATACATACTAAATGACGTATGGATATCGCATGACCAGATACATACTGAAGGACGTGTGGATATCGAATGACCAGATACATACTGAAGGACGTAAGGATATCGCATGATCAAATACATACTGAAGGACGTGTGGATATCGCATGACCAAATACATACTGAATGACGTGTGGATATCGCATGACCAAATACGTACTGAAGGACGTGTGGATATCGCATGACCAAATACATACTGAATGACGTGTGGATATCGCATGTCCAAATACATTCTGAAGGACTCGTGGATATCGCTCTACCAAAAACATACTGAATGACGTGTGGATATCGCATGACCAAATACATACTGAATAACGTGTGGATATCGCATGACCAAATACATACTGAAGGACGTGCGGATATCGCATGACCAAATACATACTGAAGGACGTGCGGATATCGCATGACCAAATACATACTGAATGACGTGTGGATATCGCATTACCAGATACATACTGAAGGACGTGTGGATATCAAATGACCANATGACGTGTGGATATCGCATTACCAGATACATACTGAAGGACGTGTGGATATCGAATGACCAGATACATACTGAAGGACGTGTGGATATCGCATGACCAAATGCATACTCAAGGAAGTGTGGATATCGCATGACCAAATACATACTGAAGGACGTGTGGATATCGCATGACCAAATACATACTGAAGGACGTGTGGATATCGCTTTGCCAAATTCATACTGAATGACGTGTGGATATCGCAAGACCAAATACATACTGAAGGACGTGTGGATATCGCATGACCAAATACATACTGAACGACGTGTGGATATCGCATTGCCAGATACATGCTGAAGAAGGTGTGGATATCGCATGACCAAATACATACTGAAGGACGTGTGGATATCGCATGACCAAATACATGCTGAATGACGTGTGGATATCGCATTACCAGATACACACTGAAGGACGTGTGGATATCGCATGACCAGATACATACTGAATGACGTGTGAATATCGCATGACCAAATACATACTGAATGACGTGTGGATATCGCATGACCAAATACATACTGAAGACGTGTGGATATCGCTTTATCAAATACATACTGAAGTACATGTGGATATCGCATGACCAAATACACGTCCGTGGAAATACTGGAACCTTATTTTGATATTTGTGTAAATAAGAACATGTAAACGAAATTGTGTCTATATGCTCATTATAATGTTATTTCTGTCTTAACTCCAAGTAATCGGAGCAGTAACCGAGAAAAAAAAAAACACAAAATTTCATCTACAATCGACGGTGCACCGGTGAATGCCAACCACTTATCTGCACATCCGAATTATTTTCATTAGAAAATAGTTCGTAATTGTCGCGTGTAGGAGTTAGAACGTAAACTTCAGTGGGTGAATTTCTCCTGACATTTCCTCCACAGTCGACGGTGCACACCGGCGAAGGGCAACTAGCACGTCTCGTGTGCGTGGTGTTCGGTCGCCCTCGTCCCGCGGTATCGTGGCTACGCGGTGACAACCTCGTCGACTCAAACAACCACGTCATTGACGACGACAGCGCGCAGACCCACGCGCTCACCATCAACAGTGTCACTGAAACGGACTTCGGCAACTACACGTGCAGCGCTCGCAACGAACACGGCAGGGAAGAAAAGACCATCGTGCTTACGGGTAAATTGATTACCAATTTGTCGTAGATACAATATTAGCAAACAGATTGTTAAAAAATACCCCCTTTTGCTTGATAGAGGTTAACTCATTTGCAGTTGGATAAATAACTTCATTGTGTCAGTGTAGGGTTACTGAATTCAATTTGTGTGCCAATAAGAATTGGCTTTAAAATGCAAGTCAAAATTGTATATTTATTTCATCATAGCCAATCCCATAGCATTGCTTCCTCAAACTACTCTCAGATGCGCTCAGTAAGTTTCCATATATTCGTTTCGGTATCATAGGCATCCCAACGAAGCCTGAGATTACGAGCGACGAGTTCGGAGATCGCAGGAGCGAGTACGAGTTGGCGTGGCTCACCGAGAGCTTCAGCAAGATATTGCAGTATCGGATCCGATACCGGAAGCGGCAGGTAGGGTCTCCAAGATCCAAAAACTTCACTGGCAACTTGGACGTACCTGAGATTAATCGGTGATGTCCGCTATAATTCGCGACTTTCAGAGCTGAAATTTATTGGAAAAAAATAGATGTTGTGGTGTCTTGTAATCTTTTTATATGTTAATGCGTATTATTATTTGCTCCGATTAAAATGTTCAGAACGGCACGGACTTACAGAGGAGAATTTTTACGGAATCGAGAGTTTATTATGACATTGGATAAGTCGATTCAATGTAGTAAAATAATCATATCATGAATGCATAGCTCATATATAAAAATATCAGCTTTATCAGCAAACGAATTATAATGTATTTGATAAATTATAAATTAGCATTCGCATAAATTTCACCTTAATTGTACACATTTTATTTGTCTTCAATTTATTTTCTCATTTTACGCACCAAATTTCAAAAACCTTTCTGCAAATCCTACAGGATGAAGGAGATCCGAGTGTGAACACAGACTCGTCCTGGAACGACTCTCTTTACTCACCAGACTCTCATAGATCCATGAGTGGGGTGCAAGGTTATCCTTACGGCTATCACACCGCACAAACCTACCCAGAAACCCCCGTATTTCCATCGTACCACAAAAATCAATTTGCCCGATTTGGTGAGGAATCTACGGGCCAAATTGGAAACGTTCCTCCACCCCAAAAAAAGTACCCTGCATACCCGCACCAAGAGTATGCACAGGTTCACGATTCTCACCATAAGCCTGTTGTTTATGAGGCTTTTCCTCCAAATGATGACATTCCTCATCAGATTATAAATGGGCTAAATGTCCATCAAAGCGTTCCAGATTTCTTCATAGAATCCAATCATGATGAAAGCCGACAGAAAAGAAGAGAAGTTCGCAGTACAAACACAACAGATGAGCCTGTTCAGAATATAACCGACGGACTAGAATCAAAAACAAACAAAATGTTTGAAATTCGAGAAAGCTACAGAATCGATGCTCCCGCGAAAATGATGTTCGATACGAACAAATTTCACAATACCACAAACTCTGAATTTAACCAGTATAACAACACACTCAACAGCCCATCAACAAATAGCATAGGAACACCGAAGTCAAAATCTGCAGAAAGCCGAAGCATTCGCAGCAGCAGCAACGATCCGATATCCCTAGGCGAATCTCTAACGTCCGACTCGCTCACTTCAGAGAAAACCCAAACTTTAAGGCACACACTTTACGGCCTCACGATGGACACCAACTACCAAGTGACTGTCTCTGTTGAAAACAAGTACGGCTGGTCAGAACTTTCTGACATCTTCACCTTCTACACGTTACCTGGTGAGTTCGTGCCAAGACCAATGATATTTCGTGCGTAATTCAATGTAAAATGTATATAAGAGTAAGCTAATAGAATGCAGTTATGGAATCAGGATGCTTGCATGGCATCCAGAGTTTTATTTAGCTTGTACCAGATTTCAATGAGCTAGAGAATATCTTGCTCCCGACATCCAAGCTTAATTTCTCTAAGGAAACCTCGTTATGTTTCATTTCTTGGCTTACTTTTAATAATATGAGTAAAATTATCCATGTCCTTGTATAATATTGACAAACTTGATTCCCAAGCCTTCATATTTTAGGACTCACTAAAGCAAGTGTACAAAGTTTACCATTAATTAGTTACAAGTTTGAGTGAAATCTGCGTATCATTTTGAAATTGACCGACTTTTCATTCACGTTATTCTTCGACGAATTTCCCACGAAAAGAAAAACTCTCACAAACAAGCTGTGCTCAATTTTCTGAATATCATTATCTTCTCGTTAATGTTATGCCAATGCCATTTTATGCACTAGGGTATTACTATATTATGAAAATATTGTGAAGCTTTAGAGGAAGCCATCTAGAGCCAACGTTAGGTCTTGTCATCAAAACTTGTTAGTGCAGTCAAACTTTAACTTTCGGCTCTCTGAAGGCTGAAATTTTCCTATAAAGTTTCCGACGACTTCTACATGGATATTAATACTGAAGAACAAAACACATTAAAGCGCCCATTACTCACTTTGCAAGGAAGTTTAATTGTAAACCTTTTTTGGACACTTAACAATTTTCAGAAAATGTTATACTTGTGTTGATCCGTTTGAATCACATGCATCACGAGTCATCACCTAGTTATTGTGATATTAATAAATACTTCATTTATTTCTCTGCTTAAATATAAATTATTATTCGGCACTTAACATTTATCCATTACGGCTCGTCGATGGATCTTACCACACTAATTTTGTAATGTTAGTTCAGTTATGCTCGNGTGTGCCATCAGATATCCTGCTTGGCTTTTGGCCTCACGATTTTCCCCATAAAATGATTGTTCATTAAAATAGCATGACAATACTTGTATTTTCTTCCATCAGAGACGACGACTACTACAAGTACCACAACTACTGAACTGTACCACCCAAGACCACAAGTAGGAGGTGAGTGAGTTCTTTCCACATCATGCGAATTTTTCACTGCTGGCACGAAGCCATTAAACATTGTATTTCAATTCGGTTCAAGCAAGATTATTTTGTTCGATTATTCAAAGTAAAAAGCTTTTGCGCGAGCCGAATTTGAGTTTTTTTTGCATTTATAATTTCTTGAAATGGAAGAAACCACTTGTAAATAATGATGGTATACGAAAAAACCCTGACTAAACAGCCACTCAGTTCACCGAATTGAATGTTGGCTAGATATTGTCCCTTCATGTTCTCTTTACGATAACATTTTTAGCCACGATCATTCCCTCAGAGCTTCGAAATACGATCAAAAGGACCAATATTTGCCTTGTCGATTATCGATAATAATAAACATGTTATGAGCGCCGCCGCTGTGGCATTCTTAGGTCGCAGTTTGGATGATAAACGACGGTAAGCGAATCAGAACCGATGGGGTGGTTACATTTTTAATTCGTGCACAAATAACAATGATCAAAGCAAGTCTCGTTAGCTTTCGCATTAATTAAATTAATTTTTCTAGTTCGTGATCGTCAGTAGAGGGCAAAATGTTTTTCTGAAATTCTTTAGTTCTACTGCGATTCTTGTTCAAATAACAATAACAAAATCAAGTGTAACAGCTAGAATGATCATTACTCATCAACGTGAAGGTCCTGTTTACCCCGAATACGAGCAACCATGAACAACTACATGCAGTATATATTGTTGTTTTCCTCTGTGTTGTTTGAATATATAGGGCAGTACGCTGTCAGTCACAATCTCTGATGACAATCTTATTATCAGAGTGATAGCAGGTTATTTTTTCAGGATTTTACCAACGTTAAATTCGAATTTTTTATTTGCAATTCAATGTCTCAAATCCAATGTTTTTAATTATTACATGCAAAGCAGTTATTATTTCTGAATAAATCCTCGTCTGTATGTACCGTATCAAACCAAAACCGAAATATCATTCTCTAAGAGCATCTGACAAAGCTGATCGAAAATCAGTAAACGTTTTATGAAAAAAATTAAACATTGCTCATCAATGCAATAATACTTCTTAGAACTGCAAGTCCTATTGCATATACATGGATTGCAATCATGTATCAAGTTCGCCGTGGGAGTACTTTNACCTCTCACTGAAGTACTGTTTGCAGTCTTAACTAATCCTACGACACGCCAACCAAACTTATAACTTTGGAAGAAAATTCCTTGATTTGAAGTAGAAGATTAATTATTGGTTCGTACCTCCTCAATCAAAAGATTTAGAGCAATATTAGTCGCCATCAGTAGCGAAAGATATCCGTCGTTGCTGAGGAGGCGATTGTGTTTGCTATATTAAGCGCGCTGCCGGACACTGGACGCTATCTACTCCGGACGCCACCACTTAATTGGACTTCTTTAGAAGAGCAATTCGCTCTTCCTGAAGAGGATCGTCTCGTTGTCCCCGACACAAACTGTCGTTAATTACTCGTGATGTTCTTGTTGTTGAAAATCTTGCGGTTTCTCTAATGGTGCTTCTTGTAGCCCCCTGTAGGCCTTTTTTGGGGACTCGTGTTGGACTTTTTGCTGTGCTTTAAGGCCAACGATTTAGTTAAAGGACGTCTATGATACTTCTATGCTCTAAAAATATCTTAAGATTCATTGTGTGTATTTCCAATAAACAATGATGCAAAATTAAGTGAACATTTTAACTGAGCAGTCATTTCTTGCCCAACTATTGAACAGATCAATCAAGTTTCTACACACAGAAGCAAAATTGTAAATTAGATATTTCCTTAAAGCAGACCCCTATTTTACATTAAACTTTAGTGTTTTCAAAAATATTGGATTATT
>JALHKN010042883.1:0-12318 GCA_039513755.1 Hyalella sp. 3TK10
CCTTAACATAATTAAAACATTGAATGGATTAATAATAACTGTAGATTTCTGTCTTGATGCCACTGAATAGAAAAATATCCTATTTGTTGTGCTTTAGTTGGATTATTAGTTGCTTCTGTTTTGCAAAGTTCTGTGCAATAATTGAGTTACTGAAATCAGAGTACCTAACAAAATATTTTTCTTTACATTTGCACCCGTTATTTATCTGAGGTACCATATTTATGAAAGCTCAGTTGGATACTGGCTGTGTTGGTCACTCCTACCTTTGCTACTCATCTCTCTGCTTTTAGTTCTTTGGAAATGTTTTGCATTTTAACCTCGTTCTATGATAATGAATTAAATTTTATTGGCTCTTCCAAATGTGTATTTATGTTTGTTGTACAGGAAGAAATTCTGGTGAGCCTTCTTGATGCTGGAGCAAATCCTAACCTGCCTGAAATACATTCATTTTCCCGTCCCCTATTGTGCGGTATGTCTTCGCTTGTACTAGCTCTGGACTTCCCTGCATGTTAGCTTAAGTTTGAAGTGGATTTAGGTGTTTTCAATNACAAGTTCCCCTCACATTATGTCTTCAGAAAACCAGTGCACAACAGTTCATGTGTGCTCCCAGTAGAAGAAGCAGCACATTATTAGATGCAACTTTTTTCAGCTCTGGACAGGGAATGGTGGCGAGGTGCTGAGCTGCTGCTGGATGCAGGGGCCGAGGCAACGGGTTTTGGGGACATTGAGCGTCTAGCCACTAACGCCGCAAAGGTGGGAGCTGCTTCTAGTTGAGCAAAATAAGGTCCTAGTTGTAACAGTTTGCAAACGCTTGCCACTTTCTCTGCCTGGCAGTGATTGTGAACTACATTTAAGAAACGGTGAACTACATTTACCGTGAACACATAAGATGGTTTCAGGTTGTTTGTACTTACTTTGTCCTTGTTTCTTTACAAATTTTGATGCCTGTTCACTGATTTGGTCTAGCAGTTGAAAGAATTGAGAATGTTGCAGTTTTTACTTTACTTCCCAGTAAATGTGTTTGGACTTCTACAGAACTCAACCAGGATTTTTACCTAAAATTCCTGATAAAATTAGCATAAGTTCATTAATTTTGGGGATCTCCATCTACCACTTGTCATGTCCAAACTTTCTCAATAACAAACACTTGCATTTTTATTCTTGATAATTATCAACATGTTTTCGAAGTGCATCTTAGTCATCTTTGTTGCCAGTATGGGCACATATGCAATAATTAGATCAAAACATTTTTTTGTTTTCAGTATAATGTCGAAATACTCATCAAACTTATGAAGAAAGGATGCGCTTGCGAAGAGCTCGACAAATGGGTTTCTCATGAAATATTTACAGATGCCCAGTTGAAGAAGTTCTTATTGGCTGCGCACGAGTTTGAACTGTGAGTGCTAAAGCAACATATGATCAAACACAACAAGCATCTATATTGTGAGTGATGTTACTTCTTCAAATATTTGGATGAACGAAAATTCTGATCTTATTCTAAATGGCAGAAATTATGAGTTAATTTTAAATGATGCAATTTCTACAGCAAATGTAATTGTCGCTCACACGATATTCATGTATTTATTTTGTTGATTGTATATTGTTTTTGTAATAACACATATAGGTAGGCCTACGTTCATAAATTTCTTACAATAATTGTACAAAAATCTTCTGTATCAGCAATTGATCATCTTGTAGCTTTGTAATTTCTGTTAAGAGAAAATCCAATGTCTTCTCAGTTTGTTTTCTACAATTCATTGCCCACAAAAACACACCTGGTAGCGGACGTGTTTCGCAATTTTACTGTTTAATAAACTAGTACATATGAAGCTACAATCTTCAGGATTCATTAGTTTTACCAGGCAATTCTTTCATTTGTTTGTGCTATTTATGATTATAATTTGATCCCGTCTTTGGTTGTTGATGCTCACCTTAATTTTATTAAAGGCAAGGAAAACGCTGAAGCAGAGTTAACCACTAAAAAGCTAAGCTTGGAGTAAATTTTTGTCAGCCAAAGACTATGACGTGACAGTATTTAGATGTTGAATTTACTTAATTCTTCGTGGTGTTAATCTAAGTGCATTATTTTTGCTGACATTGTTCATCAAAATTTGAATCCAGGGGGTTTGTGACGTTGATGTGTCTGTTGTCTGCTGCTATCCAAGTACGGTACCATGACAGCGCTATTTACCTTCTTGAGAATTACGATGTGCTCGATGAGCTTCAACTATTCCAAACCATCTGCCACATCTTGAAACGTGAAAATGGATGCGACTGGGCTACCAGGAAGAAGTAAGCAGGGTGGAATTCTAGGGTGGTTCTAAATCGACCTGGCATATTCGAACTGATTCCAATGAACAGAAATCTCAACCATCTGTGTTCAAGAATCCTCACTTATCCTGAGCTTGGATGGACGGTTATGATTTCTGTTCATGGGAATCAGTTCAACTATGATATGTTCTGTTAGAATTCCACCCTGGAAGTAGGAGCTCATGAATTCATCATATATCAACTTTGTGCGTAATTTCGTTATTGGCGATTTCTTGGTTTGCATAAAGAGGAAGTGTTGAGATATTCATCATGTCCAATGAAGCCAAGGATCCTCATTTATAAGAGTGCGTATTTTTCCTGCTGAAGGTGAGAAGACGATTTATTGCGCTTTAAAATGTAAATCTCTCGAGTCTTGCTTAAACCTAATGTCAATGCAGCAAGCCTTCTGTCAAAATTAAAACAGCTAGAAATGTAAGGAATTTACGAGTGGAACATTCGGAATTATTAAGTTGTTCAATAGAAGATTGTTTCTTGCAGATACTTCTTGGTGGATAACTGACCCACTGTTAGATATCAGTATTATGAAAATTATATATTTTTTGTACAGCATTGGTTTATTTTCAATTTTCTAACAGCAATATTATTCAGGTACATGACTGCCTTGACAACGGGCATCGTCAGGAGTTATGGCCAGAACAACGGTAGACAGTTGTACAGCATTTTTGTTACATGCTTCCAGTCAGTACTTATTTTGCTTTAAAAATTTGCTAAAACTTCTGCTAAATTATTTCAAAATGAAATGAATGTATTATTCTACTGTTGAATCACTTTTCTGCTATGAATATTTATATTGATCTGATACAAACTACAGCTTATTTACTTTTCTACCGCATCCAGTAGTACTGATGTAGAAACAAGCCGGGAAATCGCTAAATTTTTCATGTCTTCAGGTACTGCCCGAGAGATGATGACCACAAAGTAGAGTGTGACGGTTTGTGCGGCTACCCCCAACACCATTGCGATTCACCAAGTAGGCCTACCTCGCCCCGTGATCGCGATTCAAAGAAGCAAACTACTTTTGAAATGCGGTAAGCCCAATTAGCTTCTCTGACAAGAACGCGTATCTGTGTGCGGTCTTATTTGGCCATGTCGGACCAAAATAAAGCCGGATCTGTGTAGAAATCGAATTGACCGACATGATCATTCGTTGGCCTTCAGATCTGCTGGTATACAATTTTAAAGCCATGTCTTTGTCTGGCCTTTTTCAGTAATGTTTTCTGCGTCTACATTAGGAATCGGGTTGAAGAACTCTCGTGTATTGCTATTAAAACCTGACATTTAGATGTGATACCGTGTCCGTGTTTTTCTGTCAGGGTTGTCAATACTTCATTGAAGTAAGTAAAGTACAATTCCGTACATATTGGTCCAAATAAGTAACTGTGAACTCGTTTAGCATAGAGTCTACTTTTATTCTAGTGCATTAATTGTCTCAAGCTCAGGATTTTTAGAACATTTTCATGTCTAGGCATTCTTTTTGTTGACATTGTTCATCGAAATTTGAATCCAGGGGGTTTGTAACGTTGATGTGTCTGCTGCTAAGTGTTGGTGCTGCTCTATGATAGCTGCAAAAATTTAAAAAATAACGTGTGCAGTGCTTATTAAATATTTGATAATGCTTTCGTTTTCCAGAATTGAAACTCTGGAACATCTCCTCGATGAAGCGGAGCACAATGGTCGGCCTTTGTATTTTCAGAATGAAGGCTGGGCATATTCCACAATGGACTTTGAAGGGTTTCGTGAGGGGTAACTACTAAGTATATAATACGTCTCTGGATGGAAAATGTTTCTTTTAGGCAATTCTCAAATCCTCAAAGTACAAATACTTGTAAGGATAAGAGGATAAAATAAGAGGCGTTCACGTCTGTTCTTATGTAGTGTTCTGGACGGTTCCGTCCTCGGCCACGCTGGTGCGCCGCCTCTATCTGTTGATGATCTTAATGGTACAAAACGCGCAAGCTCCTGCGATGCGTCTCTTCATTGTTCATCTTGAAACAGAATCACGAATACACATTTTGAAAGTTATTATCAAATTTAGATTTGAGGAGGTAAATCTGAATTACTCTTGGTCATTATAAAGTTTTTTGATGAAGTTTTTTCAGGCAAAACAGAAGTCTTTCAACGTGTACGGAATCCAGGAAAAGGATAATTGAAGTCTTGTTGCTGGTGATTACCTAACTCCAAATTGTTGCATGCGAATTTTATGTTTAAGAAAGCTAGTGAGAAGCTTCTTGTAACTATTAATTGCTTGCTCGTGCTCCGGCAGCCTTCATGGGTACTTGAGCGAGATCCAGCTTAACTATCTCAATCTCTTGCTGGGCAAGTCAGATTCTTCGTCCATTCCACTCATCTTAAAGTTACTGCCAGTCTTCAAGCAGAGAGGTCAGTGTGATATTTGTGCTCTTGCGGCTTCTTCTCACATCTTATTCACTTCCTACTCCAGTTCTCTGGCCAATCTGCTGCGCCACCTCTTACTTTTTTTTACCAATTCCTAGTTGCACCGCAGCTTCAAGTACGCCTTTCACTGAAAGTTGCTGGGCATGATGCATTCCATGCTACTTATTATTTGAAGTATTCATTAAATTTAAAAATTGATCATATTTGAAATATCCAAACCGCTGTTCAAGAACAGGATCACATGAAATGTTTATAGTTGTGTTATTTCTGCAATCTGTGTTCCAAAATGATCGCTTGCCCGATAAATTAAGGTTAATCAATGCGGGTAATGGTCAGCTTTACTTGCATGAAGGCTTAACTCTACGTGTGCGTTGACGCTTTTCAGGTATTCCGCTGACGGCATCATCTGTGGCAGCACTCATGTTGAATGTTAAGATGAGAAGACATCTCCACTTCGTCCTGTTTAGTGGCCTTGATATCCAAGCTATTGAACACTCCCCGGAATCTGAGTATCGAGTTTTTTTATCAGAACTGACCAGAAACTGCTGCCGGGACGGCCAGTGTTGGTTCAGGTGTGTTTGTGGTGGCCATTGCTTGGCTGAATGCGTGTTCTATTAAAACTTTTGCTCGTTTGTGTTAATTCAAGCAATAGGTGCTGATTAAGGAGAAAACGGTTTTTTCCCTTCCCAGTTGAACAAATTTCATGATGAAATGTTAGTTTTATTTTTCTTCCCACATTCGTGTTTTAAACTCGTAACATATTTCGAGCGTCACTTGATATTTCTGCATCTGTGTGGCTCAGGTCATCAATGCTAACGGGTCTCTGTTTCGAAATGATGGCCCGAGGAATTCATTCTCCTGTACTCATGCTGCTCGACCTCGGCGTGCACGACTTCACGATGTGCCAGTAGTGAGTGTTATAGCCAAACACGTATCTAAATGCAGTATACAGTGAGGAAGCTTGTGTATACTTGTATCTCTCGAATACCATTGCAAGCATATATATCTGTGTGGGAATTAGTTCATTCTTCCTCCCCCTCACACAGCTTGCCAGTGCTTGAGATGGCAGATGACCTAGGCACACCGTCCGTCTTGTCCATTGTTCACCGCTACGCTCCTCGCTGTCATAAGTTGATGATGCGATCTGCACATCCTGCACCGCCGTCTGACGATGATATGCGTCCCATTCATTGTGAGCATCTAACTTCCTTGTATCAAGTGCTGTATTAAGGTCAAAAAGTGTGACTGTTTGTTGTGAGCTATCTAACTTCCTTGCATCAAGTGGTGTGTTAAGATCAGAAAGGGAGACAGTTTACTGTGAATTGTAGAATACCCCACGCGATTTAGGGTTTCTAATAATAAAAATTGATCGTCCTACCTATCTCATTTGTGCATCTGATCGAACTTCCCCATATGAGCTGCTGAAATAACTAGTTCTTTAAAAATTGCTGGTTTCAAATTTCACTTATTAATTATTTAGGGCCTAGAAGAATAATTGATTTGATTGGTCAAAATATAATAAATACATTATATTTATCTTCAGGCCGTTGCAAGGGCAACGGCTTGAAGATTGCAACCTCTGATAAGGTTTGAATAAGCGATTATGTAATCGTGTTGGGTTCATTTATAATGAATTGTTCAATGATGGGTCAGGGTTGGTGAATTTATCCACTAAAGTGAATTAATAATTGAATAATTAACTAACGATGAATGAACCAACTACAATCATTCAAAGCAATAATTTATTATTGAATGATAGCCTATTAACTTGGCATTAATTAACAATGAATTCTGGAGCCATTTCTGTCATTGTGCAGCGCCGCTACGATCGCTGAAGGAGATCTGTCGCCTCTCCATTCGCGCGTCCCTCGGCCACTGCAGGATTGAGGAAAAAACTGAAGGCTTACGGGGCCGCTTGCCGGCCCCTCTCAGGGAATACCTTTACTTCCGTCACGACTTCCTCGTCTTCCCTGCGACCCGCTGATGGATTGCTGTCTGGTCACCGACCCAGGCAGTGGCCAGCTGCCTATACAAGATGGGCGTTGGAGGATTGATCGGCGAAACCCGGCTCCACCTCGTACGCGCTATCGTTCAAACCCGTCCGCACTAGCTTTAAACTACAGTTGGAAGAGATGTGTAATGACCGCAACAGTAAACATTTAAACACTAAAGTTAGAATTCCTTAAATATCGTGGCGGGAGCGGGGTAATAAATCCAGAAATTTCTAAACAATTCCAAAATCGGAGATATCAGGAATAATTTTTATATTACCTCATCTTCATAGGTCTTGCTAGAATTCAATAGTAATTGATTTTAGTCTATTTCGTCGATATCATTTTAACCCTAATCGTTCCGGGTGCCAACAGCACGCTACAAGCTCGGGTGTATTACATTTTTGTCCTACCCTCAATAAGGATATTTTTGATGCTTTACATCTTAATTGCCCAGCGATCATCTTACTGGGTATGAATATAGATTGTTTCTTATCAAACACGGTTTTTAAACATTCAATTGTCGACCTGAAAACATTCAAAACGAATAAAATTATTGTATTTCTTCGCTAAACCCAGCGATATCCCCTATACAACAATTTCAACCGCGTGTCTATTTTGGTGGTGAACCCGCGTGTGTACGCCGGGTGTAGGTGTGCCTCACTCTCCTCCATATTGGACTCGCTCGAGTCACCCATGGAACGCGAGCCTGCTCCTTATTGCATTGACTGCCTGGTGCCCCAGACCGTGTTAAATTTTCTCTGCGAATGACCGTCTTTTGACGATTCTCGACGTAAATTTTTCCCCTCATCTCCGCCGAGTTGACCCCGGCTCATACCTAAAAAGCATCCTAAATTATTATTAATCAACCTATCTAACATTTTATTGATCCGAGACCAGGAATGGATCTCAGTTGAGGAGTATCTTGACAGACAAGTCTGGGAGACTTGTCAACTTTGTATCGAAGGTAATTTGAAGTGTGGGACATTTATATCCTACCTGAGACGATTAGAGTTGAAGCTTGTTATGCAGACCATGTTTCCAAGTGAAACTTTGAAACTGCTACTAATATTTTCAATAACTTGTTGCAGGTTTGGTGAAACCACTGACCCGTAATACATGTCTATTGTTATTGTGTGTACTTATGCCCGAGAGGAGGACCATGTACCTTGTAATGATTAATTTTACCCGATACCATGTGTACGATTGCTGAAATTCTGGAATATTTATCGTTTGTCTATTTTGTAAATCCGATCTGTCTCTCATACTTGTAATTATGATTGCATTGATCATCGCAACGTAAACATTAAAATCAACCTTTATTAATGGCAGTAATGGAATGTATCGTAATATTCCCACGAACGATCCACTTGCTGGACGGCCTATTCGCCCTATGTATTTTCCAATTTATGGTACAGCCTTCGGGACTAGAAGAAAGAATTGGTGTCCCACCTATGGCCCTAACACTAAATTCTTTCCGAGCACGATGACGATGCACCCTAGCGTACTTGGTGCGTAGGCAGTCATGCGTGCTGTCGACGGCAGTGCAAATGAGTGGCGATACCACCACCATGGCAGAACTCTGCCTGCTTTAGCCAGCACACCAGACCTTGGCTATAAAAATTAATGCATGGCCTCAGAAATATGACGATAAAGCTTCCAAGAGAAGGATATAGAGATTTTTTGCTTAGCATCCTTGTTTTCTATGTTAAAAAGGTAACTTTATGTAAATGGATTAGTCTGCTGTTGACTAACCTAATATTAAGAATTATGATGTGCCTTAGAAAATTGTAAAGAGTTAAATTATTTGGTGTTACTTATAAGGCTAATGCAGATGACTTCGCTTAGAAGCAATTCCACTTATTTGGAACAGCCCCATATAATAACAAGCAGAGCTAGTGTCAATCAGATCAGATTCACTTTCTGTTTATTCTATCTGACAAAATTAACATGAGTTGAAAACAAAGTATCTTGTATATGAAAAAATCCCGTCTGGAGGTATGGAGTTGAGTATTGTGGAATTGCGTGTTCGCACTGTTAGTGCCTGGCCAGTGGCCACTCAGCCTCTCGTTGCCGAGATTTTTATTTATTTGTGTCTGCTACTTGTAAAGTAAGTTACATGCGGCGTTCATTTGATACTTTCACGAGTTAAATGCAAGATTTTACCATAAATTTGTTGGAAACGCGAGTTTAGACTTCATTCCTTTTCCCCGCAGGAGGTGAGAAAGGCACAGCGAAAGTTACAATTATGAAGGTTTTGCGATTTCTGGCTGAACTTTGCCTCTTGTAAACTATTAAACTCGACCTCCCACAGTTGTACGTCAATTTATTTTCTGAACATCAAAGGCCATTTTTAAACAGTAATGGAGCATTTGTTTCTAATTTCGCTCTGCTTTTTTCTGCTAAGGGTATTTGGCGAACCCTCGGTTTCCAGTCATTGTTATTTGTTACGATTCAATTGTTAGATTAAATCTTGTGCGGTATTTTAAACTCATCTTGCTGTCACGATTCAAACTCTTGACTAATATGATACCATTTTCCCCCGTAGCTTCCATGACCTGGTTTTTCACGTGGATGTAAATTTTCTTTAGAATAATTGAAACTTTCTATTCTTCTTATGTTCACATACATCTTTTATTCCAATTGCTTGATAATAGTGAGAAAATGAGTCGCATTGCTAAGATTTTCTCCGTTCCACCAACATTGTCATCGTGCTCGAGCTCAATTATTCTCCTCCATGGATCAGGTGAGCGTCGGTTCAGGAACTTTTCTTCTCAAAATTGACGAAGTTCTGACATTCGCTGAATTAGGTCACTTATCACCCGATACAAAAACTATTCAGTTATACAATGATTCTGTATGAATTCCTCTCGTATTCATCTATCAGCCCATATTTTGTACTAGGCATGATTAAATAGCATAAATTGCAGGGGATACCGGAGCTAACTTCTATGGTTGGTGGTGCAGCGAGCTAGGTAAACGGCTGGAGTTTGAACACACCAGGCTACTGTTCCCCAGTACGGCTCCAATCTTCTACACTCCGGCTCAGTCTACGTTCAATGTGTGGATGAACAGGTAAATTCTTGCGTGTTATGTTACAAGCATTGTGAATAAAAACATAACGAGGAATGTTTCAAATTACCACAATAATAACGAATTTCCGAATTGACTTGCATTCTTCCAGTTAATAAATTTAATTGCTCGTAAATAATTGTGTCACGTTATCATAAATACGATTGAAGATCTAGTTGAAAATCTTCGTGCTTTCAAGCACTGTACGATCGGCCGTTGTGATAGATTCGTTCTTTACACTGAAGAATTTATTCTACTAATCCTTCAATGTACATGACATTTCTAACTCCAAACCAAGCAAGTGATTACTATACCAAATTGTAATTAGTTGAGACATTTAATTCCTGCAGAGTCGCCATCGACATAACTGCCCCTGAAGATGCGCAGTCAACGAACGAAGCCATTGCTGCAGTGTGCGGGCTTGTCGATGAGCAAGTTGAGAGCGGCGTGCCACTGAGTAGAATATTGATCGGTGAGTGACTTGTTGACAGAGAGAACGGATTCTCAATAATGTAATATTGGATTTATAAATTTTTTTTCTTTGCTCGAGTTTATTTATGGTAAATTATTCAGCTGACTCTCCATCTTCTAGGTAATATAATGGACGATAGTTGAATGATATGGAGTCTGTACCATTGATACTCCTCGTGATTGGCAGGTGGGTTCAGTATGGGAGGAGCCGTCGCATTGCACGTGGGCTACCGCAGCAGACGAGGGCTTGCGGGAGTTTTTGCTTTGTCAGCTTTTCTTAACAGTAATTCTGCCGTTTATGAGGTAACATTTTTTCTTGTTTTTTTGTACACGCTACGGTCGTGGGTGTGGAAATTGTTACACAGTAAGGTGCAAACGAATTAATTAGAATCATGTGATTCTGACGTAATCTAGACAGCACTGTATTAGGTTTATGAGAGGTTCTTGTAAAGTGTCGTAAATATTGTTTGACATGGGAGTATTCAAGTTAGTCTGTATCGTCGAAAGGGCCCAACAATTATCCTGGCCTGTTTATATAACCGACCATCGATAAGATTAAATTTAAATTTTAAAATGATTTTGATGGAAATGTTATGTATATACGTATATTTTATTTATTTTTAGGAAGCACGGAACTGGTTTGACGCTACATCACTCAAAGGACATAACGTTATCATTTTATTGGCTTTCTTTTTTATAAGTGGTATTTTATGGGTATGTATAGGTTTCACACGTGGTGTCGAGGCCTGTTCACAACAACATGTATATCCTCTGTTTAACACCTTCATACTGGATTTATGATGCTTCCGTACTGGTATTTGTCATCTTTACACTATGCCGATCTATACTACACTATAAAGATGAGTTACACTATATGTCAGTACTGGTATATATATCAGTAGAAAGCCCATGGAACGAACCTTTACCCCTACATCTACAACAGTAAATCCTAAACCCCCACAACCCGGAAGGGATGTTCAAGAAAACCTTTGAAGTAGATATGGCACCGACGATCATCCAGCGGAACTGCCGGGGTTTCGGGCGCAACTGCAGTAAACTAAGAGCCATCCTATGGGATAAGCAGCCACTTTGTGTATGCATCCATGAGTCGATGCTTGGGAACCTCACTCCGAGATCGGACACACCCAACCCCAGACCCAAACCTCGGCTTTTGATTTTGGTCAGGTGCCCTGCAGCATTCATCAGACTGGAGATCAACTCTCCGACTCAAGCAATGGCCATCCAAAAGAGCATTAACACAAAAATACACACAATCTTAATTCCACCCGGTCAAGCATTAACCTTTGAAGAATGCGGGACCTGTCCGAGCAACTCCCGCGACCCTTTCTGATGGTTGGTGACTTTAACGGTAAACACACTGCTTAGGGCAATAATGTTAACGACCCACGGGGAAGAACTATTCAACAATTTCTAATAAACCAAGACACTTTTCTTCTGAATACAGGCAAAGCTATCCATATACTCGGGCACAATATCAGCTATTGATCCCCAGACATTGGTAATGAGCGACACATATTGTAGCGATCACATCCCGCTCCTGATACATTCCGAGATGCACCGAAAAAAATCCGACTAGCAGACTTTCGAGGCACTAACTCGCATGGAAGAACCGGAGGAAGACCTACCTGTAGACCAGATGACTCAAAATTTCACAGGTGCCCTCAGAGTGGCTGCGAGCAGAGCAATCCCATGCTCCAAAGGCGGAACTGTCCGACACCGCGTTTCATGGTGGGATGATGATTGCACTCGCGCAAACCTGGATAGGAAACGGGATTTGCGCCGGTTCCAACGCAGTGGTAAAAATCTGGGCGTCTCACACATACCCGTCCCAATGACTAACAGCCACTGTCATGGCTTTCCTCAAACCCAGTAAACCGCCCCCGGGAACGTCCAGCTACCGCGTAATAGCTCTGACTAGCTCTGTAAAGATAACACTAGAAAAATTGTCAATAACAGACTTGTGCAACACCTGGAGACTCGAAACTTAATCTCTCCTGTACAATACGGCTTCCGACTTTTTAGAGGCACTCGTCTCTAC
>JALHKN010043768.1:0-10259 GCA_039513755.1 Hyalella sp. 3TK10
AATATCAGATAGCGTTCATCCGATCCGCTCAAGTTTTGTGGTGTTCAGTGGCATAAAGTTTGCGGCTCAGCAAATCGAAAAGAACTTGTGATGCCTCCAGGAAATATTGGCATTATTGAGTGACTTATGCCATAAAAATACTCTCGATTTTCATCGGGAACTCGGGAAGTTTTTACGCATTTCCACCGCATATCAACCGCCAGACCGATGAACGCTGATTCTGAATTGAGAATGACCTGGAATTATTAGGAACATTGCTATATGGACTGCCTGTTATCATTTGAGTAGATAAAGTATAGATCCTAATTTCACACACGTGAAAAGTATGTTTTCGACTTTAGTTCCATTAAAGTAACAAGGTGTTCAAATGTTTATTGTTAGCATTCGGTAAGAAATACTTTGAACATAATTTACCTGAACCTCATTCATGGAATTCAACAGAAATATACACTGTCTAATGATCTATTCATTGTATTTTTTTACTGAATTATTATTATTTCTAATTATTTCGTTATTACGTATTAGATTATTTCATATAACTGGAATTTTTATGATTTCTGTTTTTTTATTGATATCAGCTATTGAAGAATATTTTAACTGCAATTAATATATTGTATTGCTTGAAAGTAAGAGAAATTTGTAATAAGGACGTACTCCAAGGTGTCGAGTACACACGTGAAGCAGGGAAGTGTTCTGCGCATCATCACGCCAGCCACACAGGCAGCTCTGCAGGCAGACAGGCAGCTCTGCAGGCAGGCNGGCAGACAGGCAAAGGCCTGAACGCTATCGGATATCGGCTGCGGCTATCGATTTCGATTTCACTCCTCTGAGACTTGCGCTCTGCAGAACGCAATGCAAAAAGCTGTTTTCCAACGTGAAATGGTGGCTGCTGAAAAAAAATACACACTGCAGAACATCGTTCTCGAGTTCTGGACTTCCATGACATTCCATACAAGGAGTTAACATGTTGAAAACAAATTTCATGAATAGATACGGTAGATATTGAGAATAAGTTTTTATTAACCGTCTTAGGGCCCTTCACATGCTAATTATTTATTTGAAACATATTACATGCCTTTTTAAAATCTGAAGAAATGACAATCTATAGTTTATTTTTGTATGCAGAACTTCGGTCTCACGCGATTCTCATACACACTATTATATATTTTCTATATTCAAATTGAGCTTTGAAGTTTGATGAGAGGCAGCTGGTCTTTGAACGAATAGCAGCACGTCGTATCATTATTACAGCAGCAAATCACTAAAAATTCATTATTCTGCTAAAATATGTTGTGATATTCGGTTTAATAATTAAAATTCATTCAGACGTTGCTGCATTTTCACTGTTGGTAACGTGCGGAAACAAGTATAAAGAAGAGGTGAGAAGCTTCAAAGATATTGTATTTAAATTTCTTTAGAGGTTTTGTGATTCAATAAGTGACCAATTATTGCAAACTTCTCAAAAAATTTCCGAAAAGGAGTTAGAAGTTTCCAAAAATGTTCTATCATGCACTATTCATCACTGAATTCATATGAAGCATCATTGTGTAAAGGAACAAAGCCTTGAGATGAAGCCTACCAAGAAGTGGTGGCTCTCACGGAACCCTGTCACTGATAATGGTGTTCATCTTTTGGCGTAACGATGTAAGCCATTACTGTAGTAAGAGGATAATGGCCACCACCATCATAGCTTCACTGCTCAATGGCGTGACTGACCCTTTATCATATTTACAGGGTATTACACACCTCTAGAACCTCCATGCACAAAAGCCTGATGCTTTAGTATCTTCATTAATTACACGATTTGAGTGCATCGTAAACCAACTTTCTAACCAGTCACTCTAATGTTGTGCATAAAATACTGCATGAGAATTCTATGAATGACGGTGATTGATCCTTAACTGGCTGTGTGGGCATGATACATTGAACGTATGAAGATTTCGACGCATAGGCAAAGAATCGAATATCGTCTAGGAGGAGACACCGAAATATCGTAGGCCAATTTTTAATATGTATAGTCTCATAATGTACAAAATGTGGAACTCGTAATTGATAGATTTATAAAAAATTAAGAACTTATCAGGCAGGAAAACATCTGTGTTGTAAATTGCTTGAAAACCTGTTACAAATAAAACAGAAGTTTCAACGAGATTGTCGATGAATTGTATGATCACTGTACCGTCAAGGACAAAATCTTATGAAAATTAGACAGACCAAGTTTGGAATTAACTGTCAACAAATATGACTCCTCGGCTCCAAAACCCTGGGCTTCAGTGATATTTTCATGCAGTTGCTCATGTTCTGGTAATTGTTAGTCATTTAAGGACCACGGTTAGGAGAATTTCAAATTTCTATTACGAAGCCGGTTTTTGCTCTCTAAATTTCAGACTCAACTGCCGTGAGCACTTTTTTCTCTTTCCTTGCGCCAGAGATTGAGGTGCGCGTGACTGCCGGCCGCTGCAACTGCAATCTGCTTTGCCCGAACTCACTCGTTTTTTTTTCATTAACTGGAACACTGTGAGTTTGACGAGGCGTTTTGGATAGGTCTTCTGTGGCTGCTCGTTTTAATCAACGATGCGCGGAATAAAATATCCCGAACGCCCGACGGCCAGCACAGATAGCTGGAGGAGGCACGCTATTAATATTGAAAATCCTGTGTTTTCTCCCCCCAAAAGATATAAAGAATGATGACAATTACAAATCTTAACTACATTTTTCAAATTAGGGAAAATTAAATGACACCTAATAGCTATTACCTTTCTTATGCTGATTCAAATGATCGCGTTTGTGGAAGCGCATTCCATGCGTCAGCTTGTCTGAATTTCAATCTGAAACTCTGCTTAGGATAAAGACGTTCGTATTCTACGGAATCCATTTTTGAGAGAATTTAATTTTATTACATATTCTTTCATACGTAATAAAATAATGTAAATAAATTTAGTGAAATACTAACGTGTGGGGTAAAGTAGAGTTAGGAGCCAGTGTATTTGAAGGGGCAAAAACTAAGCCCCGCCTTAGTTGACATAATCGTGGAGAAAATCAGGCAGACATAAAATATTGTTGTTAGTTAATTCCTTTCACAGCACCGCTCTAATTTACCAAGCCCACAATTCTGTTCATAAGTGTATTTAAAAATATCACTCTCATTTATAATGACTACAGCTCTCTTAATATTTTCTTCTTTGAAATGTTGTCAACATTTCCGAAGCCCACAAACGAGGCAATATTCGAAATTGATGTTTGCAGTCCGTCTGTCGGTGTCAGCCAGAGGGTTCGTCACGGAATCCTGCATGTCCGGCTAATTATTTGGCGAGTCTTTGAAGTCTTTGATGTTGTTTTTGCCACATTTTTGCGGAATTATTCAGAGTAGAGTGGTAAGCCTCCAGCTAGCCTGCCGTACCTTCAAATATTTTCCCGGCTTCCAAGCATTTGTTAATTCTATCGTGGGTGCCACAGGAATAATTTCTTGCCATATTTATCCGCGCGTGGTCAATCAAAAAATAATTAATTTTGCATGGGGAAAAAATTGTGTATGGCTTCAGGAAAATACTTAATTTGGAGTTGTAAAACTGTTGTTCGAAGTATCACCACTGAGCCAAGCCGTCCACTGATGGCGAATGTTGAGTGCTCCATCGACCGATTTGTTATTAATTTGAAAATGAATTTTCAAATCTGATTATAACTTTTTCGGTCCAATTTTCAACAAGAAGAAACTTGAGTACTCAGTTACTTCATGCTCACGGCTTTTTACTTACTGTGGTATTTTTTAGAGAGATTTGATTATTTGTTTGAAAAATTAACTCGGCAGAAAGTGTGATAAGAACAGCTTAACGTACAGAAACATTTCAGAATACATGGATAATTATATTTTTACTTAAAAAAATAAAGTATTTAAAAGATCACTTGAAATAATTTTCAACTGATGTATGATCTTAGAATGTATTAATAATTCTCTTGTAATTTTGTGCATGGAAAAAAAATATTCGAAGACAATTATTTTGACCCATTGTTACATTTTAGTAAGTTTAAAGTTTTCAAGTTTACTAATACAAAATACAGTATGATAAATAGTTTTCGTAAACTCGAATAATACTTCGTTACTAGAATCAAAGAAATTTAAAGATTGCTGGCTGCCATATTAAAGAATCAAAGATTGTGTAAAGAACATTTATATCGCAAGGAAGATTTTAGGACATTCTTATGACATCCATTCTTTATAATCAGAGAAAATAGTTCGCCGATGGTTTTTAAATCAGCTTGAACTAATGTATTTTTTCGTACTTGGAGATGAGACCCTAGAGGGGACCGTAGATATCTGATCAGCGTCCCTGAGCTCGGCCCCCCGAGACTGGCGGCACCGCGCCCCGTGCTCAGGACACGCGTTCAACGCGCGTCACGTTATTGGCAAAGTGACGTGAGGTGTCAGGCAACGATCGTTATCTTCTTGATAACTATTGCCTGCATAGAGATCAAAACCTGTCATTGCATTTACAAAAGAGAATGCATTTAACAGTAAGTTGCTAAATGGTGATGCAAGAACTATAGTTTAGAGGCCTCTAATTTTGAATGTATAGTCAAATTATTTTGCAAAAAATAAAGACAACAGAATAAAGACTTCGTTGCATATGTTCCCTGGATTGGTTCACAACTGGCGAACAAATAATTTATTACATTTATTCTCTATAATTGGCATTCAAAAAATTCAAATAATGGCACTGAAAATCTGTCAGATCATATAAATTTATCTTGTGCGCAATGTACAATTTACACTGAAACTGTGCTCCTAAGGTGCTTTTGTATGAGTTACTTGCTGTGAATCTTTCATTATTTGATTTATTTCACCAATCAGCAATTGAATGGTCGAGGATAACTCGACTTGACGTACGAGTAATTAATGCAATTGTTCAAATAATCTATAAAAATAATTGTCTATGGAAGGTAACAATTCAGAAATTATTTCGATCAAGTTCCAGACATAACAATAAGCTGAATTATTCGTGCATAAGATGCATTTGTCAATTGGCAAAGAACTTAAATTTTTTGATGCATCATACTTCAAGAATGACTAAATTGTGTCGTTTGTTTGTGTGAACAATCAACGTGCATAACAAATCTCCATGTGTGATTTATTTCCCATTAATTTTCTAATCTTAACAATAATAATATATGTATTTCCATTAAGATCAATTTAATACTGCAATTTTTAAATTAAACCAAACCAATGAAATTTTGTACAAGCATTTTCATCTTTTAATTTGAGAAAAATATTAAAATATGAGAAAACGTTTGCCGTTACGCTAGTGCGGAATCCCCAATTTTCACCTAAGGTAATGCCAGTATTACGGCGGTTATGGTCACGATCGGGTGTCGCGCGTGAAATCGTTTAGTGTCATTTGATTGTCTCGTGTTCACTGTTTGTGCAAAGTGTTATTAGTAAATATATTTGAAATATTTATCCATGTGAAATGAGAAGTGTTTTTAATGTAATTCTCAAAGTTTTGTTCGTGAAAAGCCAGCTGCGTTTTCACAGTGTGTTTGGAATTGTAAGCAAGCGCTTGTCACAAATTGAATGTTTTTTATAAAATTGAGTTGAAATTGTCTTCACAATTATGCAATTGAATAGTAGGATACATTTTATTTTTCGGAAGCTTTCACGTGACAAGTTTCAGGTTTGCGTTGCTGTGGGGGGACAGATTTATGCGCAGACTCGGGTTTTTAATTGTCCTTTCCTATTACCAAGCATGGTCAGCCTAATACAGATGTATGATTTAATGGTCTGTAAATAAGATGTGGTATATATTTGTACCTGTAATTTATTACCTAGCATTTTATTGTTTAATCAACTGTTTTCACCAATACTATTCAAATGATATTACATTCAAATCTTATTTTGGACTGGTTTATTATTTAGAAGAATTAAGTTCAAAGAAAATAATAGGGTTCTGCTTGATACATGAAGGTAGCCTTTAATATTGTTTGGGGTACCAGCTTTGGCAACTCCGAAAACGTTGAATAAAAATAGATCAAATATCCCTCGCACTTTGAACGCGAACAGGCGGTAGAATCTATCCAGAGTATCAAGCCTACGCGAAATGCAACGCGCGCTCTCATTGGCTGATTTCCCTGTGCATCATTTGCCCAGTAATGGATCGTTTGTGAAAGAATTAGCGCCTGTTCATTTGTACATTTTCCCCCCTACTAACGAACTTTGTCTTTATTCACGACAAATCAAATTGTGATTCGTGAATCTTGTCTGAAGTTTGCAAAGCTGTTGAGCAAAGACCAAGTGATGTGCATACCAGCGTCGTCTCTTATTACCAGCGATGTCCTAATTGTAGGTTGCAGCCTCATGGCAGATGGGCGGACGCATGTAATCCTACATTACTTCAATGGAATCACGTGTCGACATTTCTATGATCGTCAGGGCATAAGGTTTGATGCAAACGGTAGGTGTTGTGTGCAAAGAAAAGACGGTTAAAAGTCTAGGCATTATTCAGTGAATCTGTAAGCCTAGATGAAAGATTGTCTAGCATTACAATAAATAAAGACTCAGGAAGCTAAGAAAACCAGAGTTCAAACTTGTGAGCATAATTAGGTGCAGCCTTAAAAGTCTGACCTGTGAAATACATGAACAAAATTGATTTTCAATGATAGTGTTACAGCTCTTGTATTTATTAGAACTTATTTATCACGAAGTTTAACACAAACAAATATAATCTTTTAGAATACAAAAGTCTCACTGTCACGCGCGGGAGGAATTGACCGACAGTTGGCTATCAGAATCTACGAGCAAAGTAATGAGAAAGAAAAAGCACGTATTTTAAGACTCCGGATTTGCTCTCTTGCACTGTTCTACCTGCCTGACATCCCGCCGTGGAACTCGACGAGGGTGAGTACAAAATTTTCGATTTAGATGCAACTTACAACTCCATCGAATGATTGAATGTTCATATCTTAAGCAGGATTTGTTGTGCTAGAATTGGCTTTCAGAAACGAATTTTCTGACCCCTTGGATTGGTGTCAAGCGTATTTCACTCTATTTTCTTACATGTATTACGGTAGCAGACAAGTTTTCGGTCGGATGTGAGTCGCAGCACTCGCCCAATTTTCCGAAACGGAATCACGTTATCGACTTGTTTTGGTGTGGGATTGTAAATATTTTCGCTTCGAAGAAATGCCACTGCAAGACGCAATAAATTTGAAAGATTTTCGTTAAATGAATGAAAAGCAGATTTTCTGTGCAAACCCATTTGATGCTACGGAAGCGACGTGCGTCGCTGAGTTCCATTAACCGAGTCGCGTAATCCCGCGATCAGACGGAGCATCGGCTCGCGACTGTCCGACTCCAGACTTTCAAGGGAATTTGTCGCAGGAGAGGAGAAATATTTGTGTGCCGAGGAGTTTCATGGTTTCAAATGGGAAATTTATATAAACATGTCTCGAAAACAAGTCTCTTTTACCTTGTATAAAGACTGTAGAACTAAGTTGTCTCTTTAAAGCATTTTCATCCAGTTCATGTAATCACTCCGTTGCCAGGTAGATATTATAATATGAATTCACTTGGTTACTTTACGCATGATTTATATTGTGAATCCACATGGTCATGGAATAATCAGTGAGCTTCCACACAAATGTAAGCTCTCATATGGTAATGATAAATACAGGTTTCTGAACAAAAAAATTGTTTATTTCCGTAATTTGTTATAATGTAAGTTATTTGGAATGCTATTCGAATTATAAAATAACTGCATTTCCAGCGCATTGTTGTCGAAAAATTGACTGAAGTTTGGTCATTATTATTATTATTTATCGTTATTATTTGATGCTGTTATTCTGCGGTTTTTGTAGATGACTTTTTTCCGTCCTCATCACGACGTAACACAGGATTTCAGTGCTTGCAATTAAATTGTCGTTAATTTACACCGAACCGAGTACCTTGGTACATACTAAAAATTTAGCACGAGTTCTGTTATGTAGATTAAAGCTCAGTTTTGCATTCCACCGGGCTTCGCAAACGCGGGATTTGCGAAGCATAATTTATCAGGCCGGAAACTGAGTAGCCTTCATTTCCAACTCAATTTGATGTTGGAAAAAGTCAATAAATTCCTGGTAGCAAGCATATTTTGGGCCGGACAGGTGTGAGAGATGACTCATATTCAAGTGAAAAATGGGAGCATTCTGGTCGAGGTTTATCGTTCATCTCATCTTACCGAACCGTTTAGTATGCAAATGCTCGTCAGCCGCTAAAAAAGAGGATCGGAAAGCGACTTCGCTGAGCCGACTCCCGGAGAGGATTTTAGAACTGATGATAAAAAGTGAGGCGGTGGATACGAGTGGATCACGAGCTAAACTACCACGCACGGAGGAGGATGAGAAGATTCTGATGAAAAGAAGATGGAAAATAACTCCAATGTCTAGACAGCATATGAGAGGCTTCCAGGAAAAAGCTTCCTTCTTATTTGTAGGAAGATATGCTGACTTGGATATAATGCAGAGGTATTCACGTAACTGTTGAAAGTAGTTCATGCGTAAAAGAAATTTGTTTGTATTTAAATCAAGATCATGACCCTCGTAACTCAATACCACCCACTTGAATATTTTATGTTTTTAAGCATTCATAGAAATAATTTGCTTCAAATTTATTGAAATTACCGTACCGGCCATATATTAGATCTTCACCATGGAATCAATTGTGATATTAAGAACCTGTTCTTTTATCACGCATGTATGTCAGTCTCACAAAATAATTAATACTGAACGAACAGGGAAGCATATACGATTGACTTTAACGATTGTTTATAACTAACGTTATTCTCACAGACATAAGGCAAGTCCAGTTTCAAATGATACACACCTGCTTTATGATTTTTCTATCAGCTCCATTTCACTTTCCATTAAACGTTTTGCATTATCCTAATCATCGTCTTATCCGCTTTTGCGGTTTTCAGTAATTTAAAGTTCCGTGGATGCAAACTATTTATGCGGTTGACAGCGCGCGTAGTTAGACTCGCGGTCGGTCTTAGCTCGACGTACATCAGTTGATATTTTTCTCCTTCACTTGCATATCGCTCAAAGTTCGTATTTTTAGAGCGGCCATAGTCATGACCTGGCCGTTATTACGCTATAACGCGACGGATCGCCTCTCCGACAGCCATCGATCACTCGAGCAAGTACATTAAGACCGGCGCGGGTACCGATCAAGCACCGTTCCCAATGAGCGGCGGACTTGAAGAATGCCATGGAAAATAAATCTTACCCGCGTGTGTATATATCTCTTAATTTTTCAGGATCATGCATTCCTCCACATCAAGGGTGGAAGATAGTTTGTCAAATTTGTTTATCAAGGTCCGGTCTTGTCATGGCATCGATTTTTATTTTTTTTCTTGTGCCGCAATGGAGATGGCTGTGTTGCAGAAAGATTGATACCGAGAAGCTCTCGCGCTTGCAGGCTTATAAGGCACCGCAGAAGACATGTTTTTGCTAGAGAAGATCAGATTATTGTGGCTGAAGCAGCGTGTTTTCCCGTCGCATTGACGCTACTTACTGCCAGATTGGATCGATTGTTAGTCACTCTGGGTTTGTTATTGGGGAAAATGATTTCACAAAATTTTTGAATGTTTGTCGAGCTTACGGGAAAGAGAATACAACCTCGATGTACTTTATTGAGTTTACGCATTTAATCTCACAGGTTATGCAGGAGAATGTCTGAACTTTCCATGATCATTTAATTTGTGTTCCGGCATTCGAAATGGAAGTGCTCGTTATGGGATCGAGTGCACTGAATTTTTTCTCCGTAGGCTAAGTAATGTCGGAATCGAAAAATCAGCATCGCACTAATGACGGAGAGATGGTGATGAGTTTAGACAATATAAATGAGAAATGATTTAGGAGACTGCTACTTTTGTAGCAATGGACTTCTGTCTGATTTAAACTTATAAACGGCAGAGCATGAATGCGCATGCGTTACATTCGGCAACTAACAAGAGTTGTGTACAACAAATAATTCATTAAACCTTATATTGTGCGTCGCTTATCAACATTTCCGCCTCTATATACTCCTCCTGTAACTTCGTAAACTCTAACAACTCACCGTAGATAAATGCTAACCGTGTTCTGTCTAGTCAAGAAAAGCTCTGAGAAAAAAGCTAGTATATATTATGCTGGTTCAGAAATCAATGCACTTTAGTAAGTTTTCCTGACTCACTTTCGTTCCATGACTGACTTCAGTGGGTCACACTTGGCCCATTTGAGGAAAAATT
>JALHKN010045300.1:0-10123 GCA_039513755.1 Hyalella sp. 3TK10
CAGAGGGAATGATGTCTTACAGTTTAACTACGAAAGGGATGATTTCTAACACTGTAAATACAGAGGGAATGATGTCTTACAGTTTAACTACGAAAGGGATGATTTCTAACACTGTAAATACAGAGGGGAGGATGTCTTACAGTGTAAATACGAAGGGGATGATGTCTAACACTGTAAATACAGAGGGAATGATGTCTTACAGTGTAAATACGAAAGGGATGATGTCTAACTCTGTAAATACAGAGGGGAGGATGTCCTACAGTGTAAATACGAAGGGGATGATGTCTAACACGTATCTCGTAACGCAGCGCGGATCCGACAAACTTGGGACATTACGGGGACGTTCCAGTGACAGTATACAGCTCCGGAAGAGTCGTTTGGCTGCCGCCCGCATCTGTCAAGACTGAGTGTCCAATGGACCTCACTTATTGGCCTTTCGACACGCAAAACTGTGAGATTTACATGGGTTCATGGACCAGGCACGGCTTCCAGATCAGCTTCCAGACTAGCAATCCAAACATGACAACGGTGAGTAGCAATTCGAGCCTGAGATTCATTGTCCTGTTTTTTCTAACTGAAGATTAAAATTTGTTAAAATGAGCAAAGAGCGATTCAACCGAAATCAAAATCAAAGTCAAATGATAGCTTTAATTAGCATCTTACAGTCAAGTTTATGAGAAATATTCGGCTGCATATCAAGGATTCATGCAGTTATAATTTGGCAGTTTGATTTTATGTACGTAAAAAAGAGTAGGCTACAATAGAGAATCGTAGCTGACAATTCAATCGATAATTTCCGAATTTATATTGACTGATTTTCCTGTGCAGGAGAGTCATTTGCGAGCCATGCTGCAAACAAACCATCACTGGGAAGTAAAGAACGTAAAGCTGGAAAGAACAGTTTTTCAGGACGAGAATTCTCCTCCGTACATCGCTGTCAGAACAACCATCACAATTCAGAGGAACTCACCTGTATTCACAGCCACCGTTATCTTGCCCGGGATAGGTAAAATTAATATCTTCAATTCTATTAGAAATAGGTTACTTTGTTCACTGCTCATTTAAATATGCATTTTCAATTATTATCTGACTCCTGTTTTCTTGGGTTAGAGTGCATTTAACGATGTTTTTATTCCGTTGCTAAACCTATCTCTACATGAGCGAAGTTACATTCAAATTCATTTTTCGCTCTAAAATAACTTCACGTCACTATGTTATAGCTACATTAAGCTCGTTACTACTAACCAGAATCCAAACTTAGGTAACAAGGTTGAAGATTAATTCATCCTTATAAATAGACCCAAGGTACTAAGTTATATTGCATTGATGCATGCAATCTGTCCCCTTTTTGGTACAGCGGTAGCGGCCCTGACGCTCATACAGTTCGTGCTGCCTGTGGACTACCCTCCACGCGTGACGGTGGGATTGGCAGCTACCTTCGCCTGCATCTTGATGCTCATCGACCTGGCCGCGACACTACCTCCTCTTGGAGATTCTTCCCCTCTGATTGGTATTTTCGTACCGAAATGACAAGAATAGATAATTTTTCATCCTAGTCAATTCCACAATCAAATTTTGTGAACTCATATAAACTTGAGTGCAGCATCTTCACGTCTCGCTACTTTGTACGCATAATACCCAGTCAAAAATCGAGGTCGTTTCTCCTTCGTTTTGAGATCGGTCAGGGCAACGTCGACGGGCGTATCGCACATTAATCCTTTAGGTGTCGAAGGCGAAGTGTCCACTTTATCGGCGTATGCAACGCCCTCAAACTGCAGGCGGCCTCTTGCAGGTATCACCGGTCACCCACTCACCTTCATAGACGCCACCTGCACGTGACGCCTATGGACATCCACAGTCGCCTCTCGTCGTCAATTCGAAAATTAATACTTTCGGCCGTACATCGCTGAGGTTATCGCCTCTGCACTCCCATACAGAATATATATACATTCACACAATTGTCTGTTCATATTCAGCATCGCTGTAAGAGCAACAACCTCGGGAATATACAGGCGAGAGAATTGTCGTTGTTCAGTAAGACTGCAGTAAAACTGAAACTCGATGCAGTATCCTGCGTGTGTTCAGTCTCGATGCAGCACCATGCGTGATCACCGTGCAATTGCGTTCTGGTTATATAGTTCTAGAATGTGGAAGTTAATCTGCAAGTTGAGCACAAATATGAAATCTTCAGAAGCTTGGCCATTTCTATAGCTGCAAGAGACTAAACTTAAGAAGATGGATGCTGGGCAGCTAGAACAGGAGCGACATACACCTACCTCTGTGGATGCTGGGTAGCAATTGAGAAGAGCGCATAGTGCAGCACCGGTCCCACGACCGTTTCAGGACCACCAGCTTCTGCTGATGCTCAGCATCGCTTGTGATGGTGCTCAGCGTCGCTCCTTCTGGTGTTCCGCATCGCTGGTGCTCAGCATCGCTGCTGCTGGTGTTCAGCGTCGCTCCTGCCCAGTCAAAAATAGAAGGCGTGGTGCACGCGATTTACGAGCGATGAGTGCTGGATGCATGGACGTAACGCCGGCGTATCAGCAACGTAGCGGAGGCGGAATGTCCAGTTTATCGTCGTAATTACGCACTCGAACACCCAGCGGCCGAAGGTTGGGATTGAAGTCGTCACGCTCATGTCTCGCTTCTGTCCATACGCGACTGGTGCATGACACGCCGATGATACATGCATTTCCGCCTATTAGCTCAAATTAAAAAAAAATCGGGCGTATATCGCCGAAGTTATCGCCTCTGCACTCCCATACTGAATATTTAAACATATTCAGCATAGCAGTAGAAGCAAAAACCTGGAAAAATATACTTCCGAGAGTACGAAGCTGCTAACAGCCTTACGTCCGATGCAACACCACGCAAGCAGCATGAGTCATGTGCAGCCGTGTTCAAACATGATTACAGTGCAGTCATGTTCTGGATACATAGTTCTTGAATGTGGAAGATAATCTCAGTATTAGTATCATATATAAAAAATGCAGAAGCTCGGTCATTTCTGAAACTGCCTCAGATTCAATTTGAGCAGAAGGCCTGGACACAAACAAGACCCACATCCTGCTACGTCTAAGGATGTTCGCAGTCAACTGAGCTCGACGCGTCAGCAGTGCTCTACAAGACCGCATGAATGGTTGCGAGTGTGTCATCGGTGAAATAGCGGCTAGCGGCCCACCTTGGTAGGCCGACGGCTGAACGTGCATAACTTCAGGGCTGCACGACGACCACACCTATTTATGAGCGTAAACCGGTCGAATTTTGGGCGGGACGGCCTATCGCCCACTCCACGCTCGTGAGCGCCTTCCGAGCCATTAAATCACCGGTGAAACGCCCTGGATTTTTGACTGGGGGCTTGTGCTCATATTCGCTGCTGCTAGTGCTCAGCATCGCTGGTGCTGGCGCTCAGCGTCGCTGCTGCAATCGACCGTTGCAAGCGAATGAAGCATGTTCATGGTCGGAGGCCACTCGTCGATAAATTTTTTATATCAATGGTTATTTACACCTATGAACGTGCATGACCATCAAGTACTTTAAAGGTCACTCAGAGACCACAGGTATTTATGAGGGTAAACTGGACTTGTTACTGGCGTGGCGGCCACACACCTGTTATACGCTCTCGATCGCTTGTCACGCCTATACCACGCGGGCGAACCGCCCTTCAATTTTGACTGGGTAGTATACCTGCTCAAAATGATTCCAACAAACTCATACTAATTCAGAGGAGCCATAATTATTCAACATCTGCACCCCTCAAGTCGCAAATGTTACTTTGGCAACTACTTCAAGTGGGTTTTGTAAATTTTCTTAATGTTCGAATAATTTGTAAGCGAAGCTGAAGAAAGAAAATTTTCAACTGCCAGTTTGTATAATCAATGTGTATTTTAACATTGAATTACGGCCCGTCAGTGCGTTACTACGGCTTCGCGCTGCTGGTGAGCGTGCTGAGTATCATCTTGAGCGGGGTGCTTGCAAGACTCTCCAAAGAGCCCCCAGAGGTTTTGTCTATCCCCGTCCCAGGCTTCATCAAAGGCTTCATCACGGGGACCCTCGCTACCGTTCTAGGCCTGCGCTTCATGGCTGACAAGGTATAGTTATGATTGGTGGTATTCTTGAGACGCATAGCTGATGAGGTGTCAGGCTTCAAAACAAAGGAATCCGATAATTTGAACTTGCTTGCATTTTCGAACTTTCTGTACCATATGTCAGGCTTTAGAATGATTGCATTCATGCATACTTCCTAATAGACACGGGAGTTCAGAGAGGTAGCATAAATTTGTTTGGAGTTTTGGCATCTATGTTGAGACATGAATTTCCTGGACCAACCGTAACGGCCCAACACAACTGTAAAAGAAATATGGGACGCACTAGAGCGTATAAGTGTGTTAAAGACATTAGTATAGTTGATAAAAGAATGTCAATATGTGTTTATAAATCTTCATGTACTATTTTCAGTCAACAATTAGTACACACCGGAAGAAGATTTAGGAGAACGTAACGATTACACATGTTCAAGGATCTCGAGAAAGTCATTTTTTTCAAGAGAAAATAAACATTTGTTCAGATTTAAACGAATAAAAAATGTACAGAATCGGCCTGAACGACACTTTAAAAGGTACTCTCAGTTAAAATTAACCATATTGCCTTAGCACAACTTAACAACTTTTGACAAAAAGACGCTGTAATTTAAGAAGCCATTTAAGGAGAACATTCAAGTAAAAGAAAGGGCAGGTTCCAAAAAGAGTTAAGATGTAAAATTTAAAGAAGAGCTTAATTATTATTTATAAATCATGAATATATAATTATAGGTATAGAAGCTTCAAACAAGCATTAAAGATAATGTTGACCAGCCACAGTATAAGGCAAAAGAAAGAGAATTCAATAGGAGTCTGTCTCCTTCTAATCAAAGTAATGAAAACATGAAAACTGAGAGTGATCACTCTAACAAAAAACAAAGACTTGAGAAGGAATGGCACTTGCACTCCGGTCTGGAGCAACATGCTACGTCTTACGATTGCAGTCCAGCATACACGGTCTGCTTATGGATCCCTGCCTGTCCATAATTAAAAAGAACAAGAATGTTACAACAGTAATTTGGACGAGTATTTCTAACAGAGGTATTATTGGTAGACGCTATCCGTGAGATGTATAAATTTGTCCATCATGTTTTTCGTGAGACGAATGCAGATTAAGGATTCCAATGCATTATATGAGCTATTCAAGAGGCGTGTTTGGTATTTACGGTAGACGTTTGTCGCCAAAAAATGTATTAAGTAGCAAAAATATTTAGAAAAGACTACCATGTGGACTCGAACACAAAAGGTTGACGTGGTTAAAGATCGATTCCGCCTCCAGGTTGGACGGAGTGGCATGTTTGAAAAAGACAACGAAGAAGAGATCATCGGGGAACGTAAGAGCTTCTTGCACGAATGGCTACTTCTGGCTACAATTGTGGACAGAATTTCCGCCATCACCTACTTGGTTGTTTTCATATGCGCACTACTTGGCCTCACTTCAAAATTGCACTAAAACTATAACCCTGCGGGAACATTTGCTATGGTGGTAAAATAAATGCAAGGGAATGAAATTATTTTTCACGGTCACGAGAAAAATAGGTTGCACATTTGTTGCTATACTTTCCGTTTCTTTCGGCCTGTCGATTGAATACATGAAGCTCGCCTAAGAATTGCCCGTGAAAATATCAACCAATTAATCCCATTGGGGATGGTAGTTATTTCTGATCCAAATAAAGATAACAGCTATTTCTCGTTTTCCGGCTCCCAGCAAATGAAATGATGATACAAAGATATCACGCGGGGCAGGTGTTAGTGTAAATTATTCGTCTCAAAAACCTTTGACTTTTTTAAATTTTTGACATATAGGCTTTCTCTCACATACCTACATCATTTTGGTGATCTATCGTACTGGTTATCCGTAATTGTCGTCAGCAATAAACGATTACCAAGCAGATCGCAACCATAGCTATCGGTATAAATTCCAAAACTAAAAACGTAACTAGTTAGATGTGATCCTGATTACTAGGAACCCGTAAGAGATAAAGTGTGAGCCAAGAAGTGTCAACAGAATACTCTGTCCAGTCGCCCCTGAGAATCGCCACACTGAGTTCAAGGCTTCAGAGCTTTGCATTAGTACGAATAAGGAGTGCTAGATGACTTGTATGATTGTTTCTTCATTTGATATATCTGATTTAGTTAGGTATGGTGCCATATAACAACTTATATATGTTAATGTTAATTCATTTGTGTCAAAAAATTGTCTTGTAGGGAGGGGCACAACCATTTCCTTTTCGCATCGAACTGGTATTAATAAATTTAAGAAAGCCTTTATGTGAATAATCCAACTGTTGAACAAAACGTAATAATCATACTTAAAAAAATAATTGACAAGACCTTATCCTTTCAATTGAGCATATGTGGAATTCAGCATTTTATTGAATGTCACGCATCCTCACGTTTTAAAATGGGAAATAAGTTTCAGGTTTAGAAATGAGTCAATAAGTAGTACGCGAGCTCACAGTATTTGCACGGATGAATTATTCATTTAAGAAATTGTAATGTTTTAATTGCAGTATCTCTTAACCATTAAAAGTGTATAAATTCGGAAGGATAAATGCCCCACGAGTCACACAAAATTAAGCTAAGCAAAGAGAAATATGAATATTTTTTAGAACATACCAACAGTATTTACTGTGCAGTATCATATTATACCCAAGAAAAGAAAGGTTTCGTACTAAAGCATTGCAATACTACAGTAATACTGACTCACAGGCATTCCATAGGTTACTTCTATCAAAAATTCATTCAAATGATGATTCCTACTGCATAAATAAACTAAATCTTTCTGTGGGGACCGTGGCTGCTCTTTGTCCAGCAGGACTAAGCTTACTCCTAGATCTAAAATCAGGTGGAACATACCTAGAACTTCTGTAAAGGTTCACATTTGAGTAATGATTTCTGCTTCACACTTGTTCACAGCAGGCGTTAAAGTACGACAATTTTGTGCAAATGCAATTTATTTGTCAATTATGTGAGATGCATTCGAGGTGATTTGTGAAAAATTGCTCCAGCATATACACCAAATTTCTCATCATTCTAACAGTACTCAGAATGATCATGTCTGCATTATAATCGGAAAAGGGAAGGTGATAATAATAATAAACGCAAGTCGAAAAAATGCATTCAAACACGGAAAATATGAACAAATTTTTTCGTTAAAGAAACTTGTTTGAAGATAGCGAGGAGACCACAAAGGAAGGCTGAAAACGTCTCCATAACAAGACCACCACATTTACCGGATTTTGATCCGGTAAATATGGTAAAATCCGGTAAATGCGAAAATCCGGTAAATGTGGTTCCGCAGCAAGAGGCCTCTGACTATCTAATTCTTTATCCGGAGAACGTTGAGCATAGCTCGTAAGGAATCGACATTATCATTAAAATTTACGCATGATGCATTTCGAGACGGATCATACATGTATAACTTGTTGAGTTATTAGGAGGGATCATATGCATGAGAAATGCAGCCCACTTGCTCGAGTTTCAGGAACTACACGGATAGAATAGTAAACTTCGATCAATTTATAAGGCGTTGTGCATCAACAACGAACAGAGCTAACGATCGAAGCTGGTACGGAAAGAAACTAAACGCCTTGTTTCATGGTTTATTATTCATTTGAATATCAATTTTTCAAGAAGACACATAGGTATGTCTATAAAGAAGTGTAATAGGAAATGTGCCGCAAGTTCTTGTAGAGGTTCAACGCATTGCTTCGTCAACTTGCTTGCCGAGCACAAGAGTTGATTTTATCTTACGCCAGCATTTCAGTCAGAGCTTTGGGTACTCGTAACGTTCATACACAAAAGCCATCGACACCAGATAACATGAGAAAAATTCTGTGAAATGTTGATCGAGAAACTGTTGGGGTCTAAAGAAAACACAGGATTACGCACCGATGACGCCGTTGAATCAAAAATGTCTTGCTCTGCTGGTACTTAGCGCAGCTCTCTCAAGGAGCACTGCAAAAAACGGTGAGTACTATAAACCAATTTAAAATAATTAATAATAATTTACAGTATATTCTATAAATGTGTTGCTTGAATTTTAAACTCACTCTTCAATTCAGAGCAAAAATGTATCTTTGATATAAATTATTTGCGCACTGAACAAACCATGGCAGTGCAGCAAATCCTCACGTTGGTTTCAGATTATTCAATAGGCTCATATACAAATTATTTCCCGTATGTCGAATTTAATTGACATTCATTTCGCTTCACACCAATGCGAAATTAAGGAGGCAGTTGAGCTGTCACCGGATAACTAGTTGGCCTTTAGTTTCTAAATTAATTTCACACAGTCCATGATCAGCATTAAATTAAAACATTAAAAGCATTTCACGAAAGATAGTTGTTGTTTCAGTGAAAATCCTGACAGCGAATCCAGACGGTGCCCAGCGGGGCAATACTTGGGCGCAGCTGAACGGCTNGGTCAGGGTCTTCAGACTCCAAACTGCGGTGCTCTACCTCTTCGACATCACAAACTCTGCTAACGACCGTGAGTGCATCGTGGACTTGAAGAATAACGATCTGTCTCCTACGACTCTTAACTGAACGTAATTTAAACTCCTAAATACCGGGCTCTACCTTCTCGACATCACAACTCGGTAATTAGGACTCGACATAACTCGATATCATTGCTCGGTATTTTTTTCTCAACCTGCTCGACATCATGCGAGTGTATTCACACACGGAAAAAATTCTAAAAATCCACAGGTTCTTCGACGCTACCGACTCCGATTGTGAAGATGAGTTAATTAAAACTAAAATTAATTTCCGATGTCGACCGTTTGTTCACAACGCACTTGAACGAAGTAAAATGTAAGCGAGACAGACTGGCCTTCTCTATGTAATTGGATGTCAGGCACAAACAAATTTAAATGCTAAACCACGAATAAAGCGGTCTTCTTTCAGCCATTTCCTTCGAGGTTTACTTCGAGAAAATTCGGACAAAGTTTGGAGGCCATGGAAAATTCTACGCGCTGCGCGACAACCTCGCCACCAACACATGGTATCACTACTGTCAGGTCAGACACGCTACGGAAACCAATACTCACTAATCCACAGAAAAATTGGAATTATGCTGGGTTTTAATGATACTCATTAGCTTATGTGAAAATTTAATTATTATATTTCGATTGATAAAGTTATGAATCGAATCTCTTGTCAAAAGTTCTGTCAAGTAAAAAAGGATGTTCCAGGATGACATCTCACAATTTCCCTAAAAGTCATTCCTTTCATAGGCAAAGATCAAACGACCAGAAGAGTAATAAGTAGTGAATGCTTGCCATGGCTGCTTAACATATTTCGACAAACAAGCCGGAGCGAAATAAATTCGATTTCGTAATACCCGGAAGATACGACCGATTCAACCCACCGAGAACGATTTTTACTAGATTTTCTATGATTTTCTTGGGTACATCCAGTCTCCACACCTAACAAGCTAAATGCTAAGTAAATCCCTGTGATTAATTCAGGTGCGTGACGTCACTAATGGACTGGCCCAGGTGTACCTACAAGGCGATCTCCTCGTGAATGAATCCGTCGCATTCAAGCCTGACAAAATATTGCGTCGGGTCTTTATTGGCCAGGATGAATTCCAGGTTCGTTGTGGAGATAACAGTATAAATTTTGTGGGATCAGGCCTAAATTCACGCGTGAACACCAAACTTCAAAATAAAGCGACAGGTACGATAACGAAGTATTTCCATCGATGGTCAAAATTTCGCTGCTTCCATTCAAAATGTAAAAAAATTGCATGTCGATACAGCGTTTTGCTTACCGTAAATGAAAATCTTAAATATTAACAAATGTATCAGGATTCTAGAACATTAATAATGTGACAGATTTTATAATTTATGATTATAATATCCATGTATACTTGGCCAACTGAAAACATAATAAGACGCTGCCTTGCCAATTGAGCGCACAGCTGCTTTCTAGTTTATTACGATTACTAAACACTGACAAACTGGCAAAAAAATTGGTCTACAGGCTTATTCGTCCATTGTATAACATTACACTACATGATTGCAGCTGCCGTACTC
>JALHKN010046337.1:0-11446 GCA_039513755.1 Hyalella sp. 3TK10
ACACGGCCCGTAACTGCGATCGCCCCTTCCTCCCTCCCTCCTTCTCCTCGAATCCCTTCCTTCCGTCCGACTCAGCCCTTTTCCCCCTCTCTCGTACTCCCCCATGGCCTTCCATCCGCTCCCCATCCATCGCTCGGTCGCTCCACCAGCCAGCCAAGAATCACGCCAATGACCTACCTTGAACCAACCTCGCTGACCTCCACACGATACCTCAGCTACAATGGCAGCGCTCTTTGAGGGACTTGTGCTGATAGCACGAGCAATTGGATTCCAGCGACTCACAGCTTTTTTCTTGACTTCTTCTTTGCAACTTTTTTACGTCATAATAATTGCCCTAGTAAAAACAGTTCTCTGAGATCAATATACCGGGTCAAAGTTTATTAAGCCTTGATTATTCGTTTAACTCATCTGAAATTCCAAAGTACGCGAAAAAATGTTCAACATGCGAGAACTTACAACTACATCCCCCACTTTATCAATCATTTTTCCTGCGCCACTTACGTCAGCTTGAATTAAAAATTGTTTTGTTTTTTTCACTCGTTTTTAACGTGGCAAAATAAATGGTCATTAGATATTCATGCATATCCACGATTACGAATTTACGGTCAATCACATGGTGGTTGTCTCTATTCGTTATGGGTGCAGACCGACGCTAGTAGGACGCGATAAGCGCTATAACGAATGCGTGCAGGTCGCTCAGGTGGAGGTCAACAGGTTCAGCAGATGTAGGACATTTTTTGCATGGCATTACCTGCAGCCCGACCAGCTTTTTTCGATGATTATCAACCTAACTATCTTTAGATATACTCAAAAATATTCAACAAAATTATATGGCGATATCCCGTTCCCAAAAAGAATTTCACACATCAAAATTTAAATAATATAAAATTTCGCGCTTGTACACTATTCGTCGATTTTTCGTGCATGTCGTCGCTCGAGGACTCTAGCAACGGCAACATCGTGGAACAAAATATAGCAAGAAGCCCCAATACTGATTGCAAAAAAGCCACATGATATATGATGATTGACAACGGACATGTGATAAATTACACAACGTGTTTCAACGAGAGGGCCATGAGGTTGATTTTAATTCTAGCTGTTTGATAATGCTCGACGGCGAATAATTACCAACACATTTCAGCTACATAGCAGCTCAACTAGAAAACATAAGTAACTTATGTCCTTTCTGTTCATGATGCTTGGCCGTCTGCAGCAGCGTCTATGCCCTGAAACGATATTTAGGAACGGAATATGTAATTGTCACATCGAGTATGACTTCACGTTAGAGAAATTGCATTTCCTGCGAAAAGAACGGAGCTGTTTACGGGTCATGGTCGTCAACAGAACCGCAAAAGAACAAAATTATTTTCCTTAATGTCTTACTCGAGGCTCGCACTGTCCGGCTTCTCGGAGACGAGAAACTGTTTTACAATTTCTTAAATATCTTGATTGCTGTGTTGAAATAATGGAATTGTGATTGGCATTACACTCTATTCTTATTATTATTAATTATACTGATGATTATTTACTTGGATGTATGTGCCCCTGCTTCGACACACCTCTTCAATATTAAATCATATCCTTTAGCTCTAAGTTTTCGTTCTTGGTGAGAGATGAGTTGCCTCCATCAACAAAAAACAATACAAACTGTATCATCAGTTATTACCTATAGATATCACCAATGAACCAAAAACACTCAAAATTATTCATTGCAATTAATAATTTAAAAGTTTGTTTCAAAACTCGGGTTGATTTAGATAATTGGTGACTCGCATTTGTTCGTTTAATTATTTCAAAATTGTTAACAAAACAGAATAAGGTAGCTCAAGTCAGAGTGGAGTGGAATTCTTCAGTGAACTAAAATTTAGACGGAATTTATATTCCAAGTCTTGGACTGACTTTTAGCCGTATTTGTGAGGTGCATGGGCCACAAAAATTTATTGAAATACTTTATACGCTGTGAAGAACCATCGCCAAATTGAAAAGACCATTTCAAGACTTGTAAGGCAATCAAAAATCTACAAGATTACTACTATTCCTTAGAGACCATCGCGTAACTTAAAAGACCATCGCCTGACCTAGAGGACCATTGCTCGAACGAGAGACTCGTCACATCGAGCTCTGGTCGGGAAACTGCGGTGTGGATGACGAACGACGACCGAGTGACGCTTCAGGGCTGACCTTGACTCCACACACTACAGAGAAAGAAATGATTCGCACAATGGAGAGAAGCATCAGTCTTACACCTCATGACTCCCGCCATTACTACACGGCAAAGGTCACTGTTGTTACAGATTTACACGCAATACAACGAGGAAAATACATGCTCGTGGTCACAGTGCGTGGTGTCAATTCCTCTTCTCTGCTTGCATGGGATGGATGCTTGTTTACGCCTGCGGGAAATTTTCGCAGGTAACACTAAGTTGAATTTTGTATTTTCTATCATACAATTTATTGATACTTGACGGTGCAACGGAGATTCTTGGTGAACTCCTTATTATAAAGGTTTCGATTATATCTAATTTGGCTATCTTGATTTTAAATTAGCGACCGACTTCGAACATTTATACGCAACAAACACTACAGGGAATGCGAAAAATGTTGGATTTGTAATTGGATGTAATTTTATTTTTGAAACTCGTTAAATATGAGAGACAACAGTCAGACCCTCATATAAGCTCACAGTTTTGAATAAAACACCATTGATAACAGAAATATCTTGGCAACTACTTTTCCCTTACAATCAGCTACATAAGTAGAGGAAGAAAATTGCTGACGTTTCATTGACGATTGTATGATATTTTGTAATTTATCGCTAAAAAACTAACTTTGCCCTCTAATTGCGGCCCAGACAATTTACTCTTCGGTAATGAAAAACATTTTAAGAAATAGATGAATTTATCCACTAGAGCAAGAAAACGTACGGGCTGTAATCAGTGTTTGAATCAAGTCATATTTTACGAGGCCTCTAATAGAGGTTTTAAGTCAGGTCAATGCACTTTAGTTGCACGGCCGTGAAATGTCAGGAACTGTTGATGTTTTCTCTCACATTATCGCACGTCGAGGGCTTGACATTCATTCTTTGAGTTCATCTAAAGGAGGAAAATGTTCCCTTGCTTCCTTCTTTCACGTTGGCAGCTGTGAGAAATGCCAACATACCAGTCAACTTGCATTATTACATTTTTTCATAGTAAATCACTTTACTGACTCATTCAAATTTACTTGGAAGTTATTAAGTTTTGACGTGAGGTCAGCAATCCATCTATGTTTCTGCTCCTAATCTCAGAGTTATCTTGGTTCATTTATCTTGGCGGCTTTATAGAGCAACTGTAAAATTCATTTGTTTTTCTCACAGTGTAATGCAGTGCAAACATATTGATGCTCCAGTCATTAAGTTCAAAGCCTATTGCCCTCATGAGAATAATCAATGCCAGAACTATTGCAAACAAAACTCATTCAATTTGAACGATAGTTTTTTTAAACTCCAAGCAAAACATATTCTCTTCGAATTAATTTGAGGAAGTAACTGTGGTGAAATTCATTGTTCGTTGTCGCTTCCTAAATATCAGTAATGGATAAAATGTGATTCTATTTACCAGGCTCGGATTTTAAAATGTAACTCGTTTTTGTACTGGACTTTGACGCGTACCAGTTAAGGGAATTTTTCCTATTAACTCTCCATCTATCATTCGATGAAACGTAAACTCACAGCATACAAGGCGTATGTGAAAAGCATTATTATCCATAGTGACTTTTTCTCCGCTTGCGGTCGACGACAGTCGAAAGATCACTTCCGCTAAACAGAAACCATGAACAAAATAAATTCTAAACTAACTGAAATATATTGAATTTGAATTTGCTTCATCCTATTCAACTTTGATCATACCGTATGTAGATTTATCCATTTGAACTGGCGTTTGATTCCATCTTCATTGTATCCGTATCGTTTTGGAATCGAAGGTTCCTATGTATTTAACTCCTGTAATCCAAAAAGGTGTTAGATCTTTTATTAGGAAAATACCTTGAACTTAATTTTATATATGCTATGTGTAACTATATTATCGTTTGTTTTCTCTTTAAATTCATAACTTGAACGTTAAAGTGCATTGACAGCCACAAGCAACTCCAGAAGATATGGATCACTACATGAGTGTCATTGAAGTCACCTTGTGTGCCTAGCACACATTTGGCACTGCCTCTCCACTGCAAGGTGAGCAGGCATGCTTTCTTAAGAGCTGCATGCACAGTTTTTTGTTCCCCAAGTCAAAAAAGGATGGGTAAAAATATTTTGCACGAGAGGAAATTACCCTAACGGGACCGTTCACTTTCGCTGTCTCAGAAAAGAAACGAATCGTTGAAAGGGAGTCCTTTTTTTTCGCGCAAGAGTTGTCGAACGAATTTTTAGAGCGTACAGCAACTGTGAAGCGTGTCAGTCTATTTATTCTGGTGAAATCATAATACATTCGAAGTTTGAAACGATTGAGGTTTTTAATTGTACGTTTGCCGATTTTCCCACCTGGCGTATTTGTGACTTAATTCTGGAGAAAGCTCGCAGTCCTCCCATAGATATAAAATACAAGATCACAACCCCCCTTCCCTCTCCCACAAGCAGGGGAGAAGGGGGAACTCTAGGTGACCTTGCGTGTTTGCCTTTTAAGTTTCTTTCGAAGCGGAAGCCAAGCATTCTTGCGGTTTGGAGGCTCACAGAAAACTGTGCACGTAACACTGAACTGCATCTGCTTTTTGTTCTTCACCGCATGGGTGAGAAAGCCGGCTCAAAATCTCGATCTACAAAACGCGCAAAAATGTAACACGCATGTACTTGAAAATATGACAATTCAATGAACACGCAGGTATATGTAACTGGTGTTGGACCGATGTTACGATTGATATCAACTGCGAAACCGAGCTTACTTCAATCACATTGATGAACTCAGCTCCTTATTGAAATTTTGTTATTTTAATATCATTTCAATCGTTACAATTCTACATTATGATATTCACAGACAGCTGAGCTAATTAAAATATTTCTTAGGTGGAGCGCAATTCAATCCTTTTTGGTACTCATATATTTTACTCATCAAATGAAACATCACAATTTTTTGAACTACGACAGCATACCAGGCAATTGAAGAAATATATCCAATATTAATAAGTAAGGTTACGAGAGCTCCCCCCAAAAAATACTTTTAGGATACAAGAATGAAGCAAAAACATCCATATCCGGCAACCAACCATCAAGAGTAGCTGCCCGTAGAGGTCATCAGGGACGAGCGTCCTCATTACCCTCATGGGAAAATGAAGTGCGAGATTAAGTTATTGAATCCTATACACAATTTTTTTATTTCAATTCATTTAGATTTTAAGCGAAATAATTGACATGTTGTTTTAAACTTTTATGCATTATGTTTAAATCTAGAAAAATATTGTAACTATTACACTATTTCATGTCTCGAAAATTTATCGTAATTTGCAATAGCTCTTTTAACGCACAACCATTCTGTAAGGGTTTCTTTTTGAATTCAGTGTCTTTTCCTCGAATTAAATCTCTCAATTTTGGAGCAGTAGTATTATACTATTTTCTTTTAGTGGCTGGAGGCAGAGTAAACATTTTGCGCTGTACTCTGTTTTCTGACTCAGTTGTCCATCTCCGTGAATTTATTCATGAAAGAGCTAGACATAACTTTGATATGTCTGTTGAATCTTAATTCAACCCTTAATTGCATACACGATTTCATTTTTGTCGAGTTGAAATTTTTCACGAATTTTCCTAAACTGTTTTTGCAATTTCTGGCGGATTAGTGCCTATAAAATTTGTTTCCTCTGGGGCGTCTCCTAATTAACAATTCATTTTAAACCTATTTTTCGGTTGAGGCATTATAAGTGATTGAAGCCTTTATCTCAGGGATTTAGCTCTTGATTTGTAAACCAAATTCCGTTTGCGAAAAATGTTTTTCCGATACACCTTTCATAATCCAGTGCGTAAAAGCGACAAATGACCTAATGAAAAAATAAGTTAGAGTAAAATAAAAATTTAATTTCGAATAAATAAATAAAATAAAATAGTTATATACCAACGCTAGCCTGCTTTCATGCTTACATGTATTCCGTCTGATCAAAGTAATAATTATTTTTCATTGCAAATGCATGAATTAAATGCACGGTAAAAAAATTAATCAAATTAATTTAGGTCACATAATCTTTTCCAACTAGCTTGCAAATATTGTTTCGACGATTATTTATTTCCTCAGGCATTTGGTTGCCGACCGTGATGGTAGGTGTTTTCTTGAAATTTATCACCGTTCATATGTAATGGATGACGCACGCGCAGAATATGCGCTCATTGACCTCTCGAGCATGGGTCGTAAGTTTTAATGGCCATGTCAGTTTGTACGGAAATAATTGACGAAAAATAAACGAATAACTACAAAATTACCCGAAAATGACCGCACGCAGAAGTCCGGACAGTCTTACGTTCCAAGACCCACGGCACCGTTACTTGAACTGCGTCACATCTGCACCCAGAGTTCAATTGATTGGTCAACGCTCTTGACATGGATAGTTGCAAGAGCCCTTCTTGCAAGTATGAAAAATCAAGACCAATGACAATGTCTTACTTCGCACTCAATGTAAACTTTGTATACCTTTATGCAAGACAAGTTCTGATGATGGCTAAACATTTTTATTTGTATACAACGAGCGTAAAAATTCCCACTGGAAAAATTTTCATTTCTGAATTATGTGAATGCGTTTTCATCGTACGTTGTATTGCCATATAAACGCAGCTGCATCAAATTAAATGTTTTATTCCATCTCAACCAAATAGTCAACATGTATTGAGCGACTTCATTGCTTTGATGGCTTCAGGCCTGACGATAACCGGTCATATACCTCTGTGGACCAGCTGGCAACATTGGTTGCTTAGCCAGCTGCACAGGGTCATAATTTTGTCCTTCAGCTGGAACTCCTGAAGCGAACGTCCGCACATCAGAGCACCGTGACGCCATGCAAAGAAGGAGGGAGATGCGACCGTCAAGCTTTAAGTTCAATAACGAGGCCTGCAGGGCTACGAGAGTTACAGGGTTGTAAGCGAAGCGCAACTAAGGTTTCAATCTCTCCCGCTCGTCACGAAGGTCCGTTCTTCCTGAAGCGTTTAGCTCAAGTCATGGTTTCTTCTCGTCAGCGAAGGTTGACACGGGATCTGTGCCTGGGGAAAAATTTGCCTTGAGTGTGGGAGACTCGCATCCTCGATCACAAGGGCGATGATATTGATTTGCATTCTGAGTTCAGTGCACCCAGGGTTATGTTTGAAGTCTTTCGCTCACGTAAGAACTTTTACAATGCTTCACAGTGATATAATTTGCAATAACATTAAATTTAAAAAATCATAAACACAATTCTTAATAAATTACTTCAGAAATCGAATTGATCCCTCACCTAGGCTCGGTTGAAGAAACAAATCTAATTAGAGTCTAGGAACACATTAGCATACCTTCAAAAGAGTATTAAACGTCCTTGGGGCAAAAACAAACCTTCAATCAACGTATAAAAACATTGATGAGGTAGAAGGAAGAGTCAAATAAACATATTAGAATTTGAAAATAAAGGACTAAATAAATTTCCTGCTACCAGACGAATGGTTGCAAAGATAGCCGATACCTATGGCATAATAATAGTATTGATACCTTTCTAAAAACTACTTACACTCATGTACAAGAAAACAAGGGAGAGACTTGGTGAGGTTTCTGCTGGTGGAGTATCAAGTGATACCAGAGGTTGTGCGGCTAATGTAGGCCAGGCGCTGTTTAGCAGGTCAGTAGAGCGAGGGTTGCTAGAACCGCCTCTTCGGCTAGCATGGCGCTGTCGTCCCTATGGCTGCTACAAGTGATACTTCATTGCTGTGTTACTTGTTCCCTTAATACTACCGTGGGACGTCGTATATGCGCACAGATCCAATTCGGAACTGAGTAAAGAATTTCACAAGTACCTTGAGACAGTGTCTTTCAAATCAGTATAGGTGCTGGACCGTGAAGCGAATTTCACAGTTACATTAAAACTCATGAACATTTTCCCAGGCTATACTGGGGACTGTTTATAGCCTCAACACGTGTTATTGACTGAATAACTAATATGTCTGTACCTGTGTACAAAAACTGCTTTTAGTAGTCCTTCAGTTGAGTGGAAGTGAAGCGTAAAATGTTTTTAAACTCTATACTTTATACTCGTTTTACTTAGGATCAGTGGAGCTGATCCCACTATTCCCTAAAAATACTTCACAAATCCTAGCATTACTTTGTTATAGATTGTTCCATAGGTACTCGACTTGATAATTTTTTCAGCGCTTTCAGCATTTCTTTGAGACTCCATAGCTTCTCTCTAATTAGTATTCTCTGACCCAGTAGTTCTGCTCTAAACGGGTAATATTTTATGTGTACAACTGTTGTTGACTGTACAACTGCCTTTACCCATATATGTAATCATTATCAAGGACCACGCCTAACATTAAATGTACGAGCATTCTGAATGATATAGATCCTAAATTCTTGATCAGCCATTCATTACATTACCGATTTTATGAATCATAAAAAATGGCACTTCTGTTAATCTGAATTTATACGAGTAGAAATCCTACATTACTGCACAAACCACACACAACAAATGAAGCATAATAGCTCTTCAAGATTGCCTCGTACTTCGTCGTCTCGTTTTCGTTCGTAAGTCGGTACTTGCAAAACTCATTATCATTTGGAATTTCAATATTTGGGTCAACTGGTGGAACATTGAAAATCTAAAACACAAACTTTGGAATGCATTCTGCTCGTGAGAAACATGACTTTGAAATTCAACATCTATTATATCATGCACACAGACTTCTGTTGAAAATCTAACAGAAAATAGGAATGAATTGATAAATGTTCCCACTGAGTAAAAAATGATTTTGCTAATCAGATGCATGAGGCTGCATATTGTAAATTTGTTAACTCTATAGAAAAGCGGTTAAATTGAAAAAAATTATCAGAATTAAAGAGAGCTCATTCTATTTTAAGTCGCTCAGGTATTTACCTGCCAAGTTATTGCCATTTATTCATGAAAACGATGCTGAAAAATTAATATCCGAGCTGGATTTTTGTTAATTATTTTTTGTTGAATGAATCTGTGTTTTCAAAATTAATCTTCGATAAACGTAAAGTAAATGCATATTCCTACGTGAATTTCTATAGAATCACAAATACAATGTATAAGGAATGGCAGGTATACTAGGTGAGTACCATGTATTCATTCGAAAAGGGTCTAAAGGATCCGTCATTTTTTCGCCTTGGAAACAAAATGTTTTTCTTGATTTTCTTCTTGCTTGATTTTCCCCACAAAATAGTCTATGTGTTACGATGCTAGTGTAGATAAAGGATTCTCTTCACGATCGTAATCAGATGAAATCCCATAACCAGCTTCCTATGCTTGCGTGAGGCCGGATGAAAATTGTTTTAGTAGAGCAGACGAGGTAGGAGTATTTAGGTCACTTCATAATCCTCTGAAAGTTTAGGCACCAGAAGATAATCACTCTCATCTATCTGCATGAATATTCAGAATGAGTACAAAAAGTAGCTGTGTGCCGCAGATCACGTCCAATTCTTTGGAGCGTACGGAGTTATCTTCTTTTTTCTGTTATGCCATGCCAAGGAGAAGGGCCGGACTAAACAGTCTAATTAATTGTAGAAATAATTTTGCTGCAAAAATCTTCTTAAGCCTCTGAACCAGGGATCTGGATATATGAAGATTAATTATTTTATTTCACTGTCGTGTATATGCGGTGCTTGTTCGATAACTCGAGGCAATTATCATAATGTTTGAATGTTCTAGCAAACCCTAAATATTCAACCTCCATCTAACTGAGTCCCTCTTTTGTAAGAAGATTTCATAAAATAGTTGAAATGTTTTAGTGGTATTTTTGACCACGTGCGTGCTTTTTCGCACAGCACAATTCAGTAATTATCAGAGCCTCATTTTTTTTTCTCTTTTGATTGGAGTTGTCTTCCTACTAAAAAGTATATCGACATTTTAGTAGGCCTGTACGTGCGATCATCAAATACTTCTGCTGTGTCTTTTAAATGACATCATCGTAAAGAATGCTTCAAAATATTCAGAAACCCGTTTGCGATGCGTCAGGGTATAATTTTCTTTCTTTTTTGTACATGAAGAAACAGTTCAACATTTCAGCCGGGCTACATACGACATCACAGGAAATTCTCCAAGCGCGTGTTCACTCTCGTTTATAAAATATTTCATGGTCCAAGTATTCACTGAGTGTATGAAAATTAAAGCAGAATTTCCGATGCTCAGAACAGAATATTCTTCCTGAACTTTCACTGTGTCAAGAAGTGAATTGAATGGTGCAGAGTCCCTGCCTAAATAAACATCCTGGCTTGGCCTAATACCAGTCATGAGCAACTTTTTGACTATGACCAAATTCAAATCATGACAAAATAAACCAGATAGCCACAAAAGTACTAGCAAGAAGAGTAAAATGGTGATGTGATGGTCCGGGCAGTGCCCGCGATAAGCCGCATTTAGCCGGGGGTTGACCTCCTTAAGAGACGAAAACGTGCCATGGATTTCAGAGTTACTGATTGCGTCACTGTCTATCCCCACTGCCAGCAAATCATCGGGCCACAATATTGGACTGCATGTGCGCCCATGTTGAGAAAGAGCATTGCTCTAGGAAGAGCAAGGTGCTAGGTCATTGATCTTCCCTCACTAGCAGCTATGACTGCATCAACTGCACCTTACTAGCCAGCTTTCTTCTGTGTGCTGCAGCTCAATTCTTACTATTCAAGAAGTTATTCAAGAAGAAAACATGAAGAGAAGGAAGTAGGCTTTTTAATCAGACAGTCACAATACAAATAATTATGATTTAACTTTATTGTAAATCGACGGCTCTATAGGCTTGGTGGGCTTCGAAGCTTCTGTGTACCAGCTTCCCAATCTTTCAGGTATAACTTTCTTGAATAACTCGCTAACTTATTAAAGTGCGGTTATCCTCCTATACAAATATGATGAAATGTATTCGCACGTGTTTGTTATAAGAAGCGGATCGTACTGTATAGTCGACAAGTTTATTTCCATAGGAGCTGTAGGGGAGCCAAGCAGCCACTACAGACGGAGGGGGTCACTGCCCTTTATGTAGGCCAGAGAAATCTTCGGTGGAAGCAGCTGAGCGACGCCCGCCCGGCCGCTGCTCCTCAGCTCAAGCCCAAGGAAATGAGCGTCAGGAACTGCCACACGTCCACACTCGTGCAGGAAATGCGCTGCTCAACCCACTAAGCAGACGTGACACTTCGTCCCAAGAAATGTCCAGTAGAAATTTTTGGACGATGGTCGAATTCGACCGCAAACCTCGGAGCAGAACTGAAAAAACAGTGTCAATCTAAGCTATAGCTAGTCATTGTTT
>JALHKN010046611.1:0-10312 GCA_039513755.1 Hyalella sp. 3TK10
TAAGGTTCTAAATGAATTTAATCTTAAACCCTATTGACAGCTCTCCTGAAGCCAGAAGCTGGACGATTCCATTCAAGGCCCGTACTTTATAGTCATCGCCTCAATGCTGACCAGTTCGTCATCGCCGGATACGATGTTGCCGATAATCTTGGCCCCGACTTGCACTAGGCGGTAATCAGCGCTGTCCAAGAAGCTGATGAACGTCGGTAGCTCCTTGAGCTTCAGCACCTGACGAATGTGCGCGTCAGTGCCGTCGCTGGCGAATTCTATGCCTCGTGCTGCGTCCACTGCGTCGGCAAATGTGAAATATTTATAAATTGATAGTGAGATATACAACTTTTGACAGTGAATAGAGCGAGATCAAGTATTAGCGAGACAGACTTCAGGATTCAAGCGGATTTGGCTACCTCGGAAATTATGAGGCCTTGGATGGGATAATAACTCGACACATCCCCATTTCCCAAAGTACGGCAATTCTCTAGGAAACCCTGATGAGAAAAGAATCATTGGGCAACATTGTAAATGGAGAAAATCATGAACTGGAAATCAAACGACCATCTCCGTCAACAATTTTAACTCGCGTCTATCGTCAACTGAAAAATCTTCGTTTATCGTCGTGTAAATACGCGGGCGTTTAGCGTGGGTTGACCGGAAATATCATTGTTCCGGGGGAGATGAAGCAAATATCGGGCTTAACTTGAGTTCACATATGTTCTTCTTCAGGAGTTTTGACTTACCTCTGACCGCAGCGTCGTCAGCCTGCAAGTAAGGCTGCAGGGCTCTCAGACACGTCATTCGCTCTTCATCCTTCATGCCGATGGGCTTGAATCGTAACAAATTGCTTAGCGTCCACGAAATGATGCGTTGCGCCTCCACCTGTCCAACGAGAAGAAAAACTTTGTTGACTTGAATATTTGGCCCTCATGTGATGTTTATTTTCTACGACTTAGAAAAGCCTTTGTAATTGGCGAGTACAACACGAAAATTATAGTTACGCAAATGGTAAATAAGAGAAAGAGATGAAGTAGTTTACGTGCGTACGTGCCACTGAGACTGGCAAAAATACTTTAATTAGTGGATTAAACCGTGTATCTAATCTAATCTATCTCTTTGTAAAACTCTGAACGACTTATTATAATTTTCAACCTCTCAAATTTTAGATTTTTATGACAACATTTCGACTATGTTTTCAATTGCACACTTCTTAAAGAATAATTGAATTAATTCTATCTATTGTTTTTTTTAAGTTTGTTAAAGGGCCATTCTTGAAAAGCGGATCAACAAATTTGCAACGGATTTTATTGATATCCATCAAGAGTCTTGGCAGTGAGATTACAAAGTCTTCCTCGAGTTGAACCAATGAGTTACATTAATAAACTATAAAGGGTTTACCGGCAGGTAGGCAACAGATTGTAACTGACAATACAACGATACTCACAGACTGTAATCCATGTTCCTACCTGACTCTTCAAATAGTCTTCTATTATTGCAAATATCACAGTACTCACCAAATTATAACTATCAGTATTGATGATGAAACCATTATATTTTAATTTAAAATTCATCAATGCTCACCGTGTGTTATCTACGAGTAGCCCTATCATTTCATTAATAAATTAACCCGACGACGAGACAATACTCACGGACTGGTACCTATGGACGAGCTGGCTGAGTATAGGGACGACGCCGGCGTCCACGACGTGGTCTCTCATAGCTGCGTTGTCGCCGATGATGTTACTCACCGCCCACACCGCCTGCAGCGCCACTTTCTCCAGCGGCGACGACAGCAGGCGCAAAATTCCTGGCAGCCCGCCAGCGTCTGCGGACAAGGTGGACCCAAAATTCGTGATATGAAGTGAGAAAAACATAGATAATGGCTTGCTCAAAAGCCATTACAATATTTAAAATATCTAGAGAGGTAGCTCGCTGTGGGAAACAAAATTATGAATGGGGAGAGAGAAACATTCACGGCTGCGCTCACATGAGGATGGAACATTAAGATTCCGCCTCACCAAGTCAGGCAAGTTTTGGATTACCTACTCGTCTCCAGGGGCTTGACAAAAACACATGAATTTAAGCATTTGTACCCGTTGTAGAAAGATAAATAAATAATAATCAACTAATTAATAATCGAAAATATAACATTTTAAGGCATCTACAGCTGTCGTAAAAATTTTCAATACTAATCGAGTCGAAGAAACGTGATGTAATCATCCCAAAAACGAAATTGCAACACTCACAGTTATCAATATTGTTATCACTTTGCCAACCAAGAAGATCAATTGGTTCACTTTCATGATGCTATTTCTACCAAAATTGTGAATCAATAGCTGTAAAGGGATAGGTAAGTTTGCACTGCGTGCGTGTGGATGTGTATATGACACTAAATCTAGGGTCATCATATAGTTTAGTCATGGAAAATGCAAGTCAAATGCAGCAAGATACAATAGAAATAAATAATTTCGGACAGCACGGAGACTCACCGATAACGGCCTTGGTGTGTTCGTTTTTGCCAGCTGCGATGTTTGTGATCGCCCACAAGCTTTCAAATTGCAGTTCTGGGCTGGAAACGAGACAAATTAATATAGTAATTCTTTGAGGCACAAGCAATACAAAACTGTCATGGAGTTTTTGGATTGTGTTTTTTTACCTAACACAAGAGATAAGTTTATAACGGCAAAAAATTACCTATAATTTGTAAATTTTTCAGTTGGATTGTATTTAACAATGCAAGTCTTGGGATTTATAACTTGCTGCAAAATTTACATTTTTTTACGCATGCTTAACAAATTTTGATAAAGGCTAGTGCCATATCAACATATACAAATTAAATCTGAAAAAAATAGTTACATTTTTTCAGACTTTGAGAGCAAAATTATTTCGAAAATCAGGTTCATTTGTTAATACTAACTGTTGTTCACACGCATACTTACTTATGATCTTTATGGAAAAGAGCAAGCAAGAGTGGCAGTATCCCGGCACGAATATAGCGGTCGACGCAGTCGTTCTCAGTCTCCGAGACTCGCTCTCTGGCCGTCCTCGCTCCCACCAGCTGCGTGCTCTCGCTGCTGCTGCGTAGCTGCTCCAAGATGCCTTGCAGCTCACTGTCCTGCCAGCGCCGAGCAAAAATACAGATCCAGAAAAAATAAAAAGACCCATTTTTTCTTATATCGATAGCATAATATAATGAATACCCTTGAGGTTTTACTCTAAATCTTTTGTGAGTGGTAGGTACAGCAGTGACGGTTTGAAACAATGCATCTGAAGTGGCTCTTCACTACAGACTTCATTTTAATGAACAAGGAAGTCGTAAGTAGAACTGGCAGGCTATTAATTCGTTGATAGTTGTTCTGACTCTAGAGGTAAAAAAAATAACAAAATAACTCAGATATCATAAAGTATATCTGGGGTTCGAAAAATTGTGAAGCGAGTTGTAAACACGACAGAAACTTTCGTCGCGTAAAGCTGAAATTTGAATTTGAGAAGCAAAGAATATCGGTGAAATCGATTATCAATTCTGAGTCAGACTGCTTGATCAATAAATATTCTAGAACAATAAATAGTAAAAGGTTTTTTCCAGGATAATTTTTGTAAGCGTTCCAAAAATGAAGAAGGCGTAATCACCTGAAGAATGTCAGGATTTGCTGACTCGGCTTCCTCGGGAGGTCTTCCTAGGTCTTCATAGTCAAGGGCAGAACTGTCAGACATCTGAAAATTGAAGGAAAATGAGGTAAACATTCAAATCCCTTCTGTTGACGACCACATTTTATTAATTTACGATACATCAAGTGGGATGTTATCTGTACTCAAAGGAAAGAAAACTAACGCAACATGTTGATCATTTACGGTACCTAAGCAGAGAGAAAACTAAGAACGGATTGATCCTATACAGCACTTCTAGAGAAATAAAATGGCATTTTGGAAGATGCATGGGAGCTGTAGGCAATACTATTCTATAGCTCCCATCAGCTCTTTGGCAAGCCTTATAGCCAGAGTACAAGTGATGAAGTTTGGATGTTTAAAGCGACCTTGGGATAAAACAGGCACAACACGAATATTATTGCGAAAAATACTTATGAGGAATTCTGATGTTCGTAGATTGAGATTGAATAAAAATCACAAATACAATCACTTCTCCGATGATGGGTTGAAGATCAGATCAGTAATCAAACACGACCACTTCTCCGATAAAAAGTTGAGGAAAATCAGGTTATCGAATGTGGTTCCTCACTCAAAGAAGGTTCGAGTTTTATAACAAGTCACAGGCTAATGGGAAAAAATGAAAAAATTATCATTGAATAATAAGTAAGAGCACATCATGGTACTCACGTCCTCACTGGGGCTGCCAGGCTTGGGAGTCGAGGTCTCACCGTCGGAGCCTCGTCTGAGGAGGAGGGGATCGCTGGACCGATACTTGTCTAGCACGTTCGCTGCCATGTCGGGAGACGCACGGCTGAAGTAAGGTAGATTTGTATTTATTATGAACCTTATAATACTGAAATCAATAAAATTTGTTCGATTGTTGGCACTTCGACCTGGCCAAATTGTGTTTACCTATTTGTAAACACAATTTCAATAATATTTGTGGAGCCGTGGCAGCGAGCAACGGCTTTGTTGCCTGGATCTTTGCCTCAATTCCCTTGCACTAGACAGACGCACACCACCTATTGGGCTCTATTCATTTCATTTTATTACAATAATAATGAATAAACCCATTATAGATAAATCAACTTATTTTAAGCTCAGTTTAATTGAGTACAAACACAAGCTTACTTCAAGCCTCAAGTCTGCAGCGCTTATATGTATAAGCTAGATGTTTCCATTTTCCATTTATTATGGTTCCGGATCATTTAACCTACAAAGAAAAACTATACTCACTTCAATGGCTCAAGTCGGATGCCTTTAGAAGCCGAGAGGTTCGGTTCCTTCTGCTGTCGCCGCATTTTGCTGGCGCTGAAGGCGGCCATGCGTGGTTGGTGGACGTTGCTGCGACCGACGGGAGTGCCGGGCTCCAACGAACGACTCCGCATCGACAATGTCAAGGCTTCCAATCTCAATCTCCTCGCTCGAATGGCCTCCAGCTGTAAACATTAATTTGTTTTAATACAGATATTCATATTTTTTGGTTCTCAATAGAGAATTGTGTTCCTAAATTTCTGTGTGAATTTGAATCATGCAAAGCAAGGTTCACTAGATTTTAACATAAAAGGCCTTAAATTTTTGTTCATTATTAAAAAATATCACTAGATATTTGCATGGGATGTCATAGATAATTAAAACAATCTAGGCCCCCGCTAAGTTTCAATTACGTTCAACAAAATAATGAACGTCGTCCCGATTCATAATCACCAAATCAGAATCTCATACAGAAAACACACAACAATGAATACCGGTACATTTTCAGGGCTAGTTTACTGGAGGCATAACCTGACTAAAGAATGCTGAATAATACAAAGAATAATTCATCCCCCCTTTGCTCTTTTCATTCGTTGCATGTCTGCCCTTAGTCTGCTGCATGTATTTTTCCTCCAAAATACAAATTGATATTGATTTTCTCAGCTTAAGTAAGAAGTGTGCGCTGAATCAAAGTGGGCATACAACATGTGCCCATCCCTAAAGGCATGTGAGCAGTTCTTTGCATGATTATATATTAGGAATCACCAAATCAGCCAACATCGAAGCTTTGAATTCCGATCATCCCATCCGAAATTTTCGTTTTCAAATGGTCACGTCTTGTAAAACTGTTGACCTCAGAATAACTGAGTCATTTAATAATCATTGCATTTGTATTTATCAATTTCCAAACTTACGACACCTGCTGGTAAAATATAATTTCTAGACTGCAGTAACTGGGCATTGTGAAAGATCGATCGACTTCATTGGCTTTGCGGATAAATAATTTAGGTCCTTTGCCGGAGGCACGGAGCACAAGCATGTGGCTCCTCGTATACGAGTACTAGCTCTTCACTGCCCAGATGAGTCAATATTTCAAGCAGGAAAACAAAGTGAATTAAATGAATGAGTAGACCAACATGGGCAACTAAACTTATTGACAAATCTTCAACAATCTAAAGAAAGTAATTCGGAAAAGCATCAAGGAAATTGACCTTGACGTAATGCGGTTCTTCGAGATTAATTAATGAAATGAGATTCAAATACGATTACTCCTGTTTTCTCTCTTGCACATTTGAAAATAATTTTGATTTACGGGACAAAACCTAACGTTCGTTGAATTCATTCCATTGCTCATTTCCTGCATTCTGGCATTCATAAACAAAATATTGCGTTGCATCACAAAATTATTCTGTAACGATTGTTGATGTCAACTGCGTTGACATCAACAAGAACACATGCACTGTGAGCTAATGCACAATAGTTACTTTTACTTGTCATTATACAATATTTCCACCTATCCAGTCATGCTCAACATCACGGTTTCAGTGCTCAACTCGAATCATGGAAAAGCTGGTCGCTAATTCATGTTTGTATTTATAAGGAAACACAAGTTCGTTTTCGCAACTTTTTCAGCTGTGTTCCCATGCTATCAACTGTTTACGCTTGATGTCCCATGGAGATATTTTTGGGAAAATAATACTACATTTTCTAACAATAGTACATTTTCTAACTCGTTGAGAAAAAAAAATCTAAAATTCGTTATGATCGCACGTAAAATGGCGGCATTCGACACTAGAATTCTTGAGCGCAAACGGTTCAGATACTTAGAACTTTTAAACAGGCGGCAAGCCACGTGTGTAATATGAGTAATACATACTTCATTATAGATTAGATTGTTAAAATAGTACTCGGATAATACCTACATCAGTGAAACTTACATCCATGTTGATTTCAGAAGATTTAATTTTCGACTTCTTTGGCCGCCGGATGGGTGGCAAAGTCAACGGCTCGTACATCATGAAGGACTCCTTTGCTTTACCGCCTCGCTGGCTTTGAAGTCAGTCGGAAATTCTATCGAAAAATTGCTATCTCGTGTGAATTATAATTATCTGTCTGTTGAGTAAATTATATCTTCACTTTTTAGCAGTAGATCATTGCTGTGAGGCAATATATATATTTCGACCACTCCATCGACTTGCTTCTATTTTAAATTCCGATTGAAATTGCATTTCCTCAATAAGTTCAAGTAGATAAAAGTTCCCATAATAATAGTTTTATCGTTGATTTTAAATGTGTGTAATCTGATTCTTTGGTCAGGATTGGTCTGATCACAGCCCTATTAAATTTCCAACAACACACTAAAAATTTGGTTTGAGCAAAAAAATTGGAGTAATTGTTTCCAGAAGCAATTAGCAAAGAACCCGCCCAAGGTTTTCTATTCTAATGAATTAAAAGAATAATTCAAGAGGATCGATTAAATCAAAATCACAGTGCCGAGTACGTTTGCTCATAAAAATCTTGTGAGTAGCTAGCATTTTAATGTGGCGTACGTGATTATCTCGTTATGTATTCAACGCTAGTCGAAAGAGAATTCATTATTCTTGATAAACCTTGACTTCCGCATCATTTGAAAAAGATGGTCTAGGCAGCATTTCCGCAGTACAACTGATAAGGCGACACGCAACCATGGCTTAACACGTTCAGCTCACCGACGGGAAAATGTTGCCGCCGTTCTGCGCATCCCCGCTTCATAAGTCACGGAGCATCAAACCGCCTAAACATTGTAAAGAATTACTCACTAATTAAGTAACTTTTCAGGCTGACTATAGGTATATTATCAAAGCATCTGGATGTGTAACATTCACGATTGCGAAAATGATTTACGCAATGCTGAATCTCGACCTCTCAGCCGTTCTTCAGCAATTAACGTGGTAGTCGGAATCAGCGGTTTTGTTTCCATTTTATTTATTAGTCCACTTCATAAATTCCCCAGATGACACCGGATTCACATTATAAGAAGCCTAATAGATGTAAATAATATTGTTTATGTCATTTTTCAGTGGTGAATGGTCGTTTAAAATCCACTTCAAAATGACACCTTTTACACGGGTGTCACATGAGTGATATTGACAATTCCAACCACGTGACGTTACGTGGTATACAGAGGGCCGTTCTGTACGCTCCGCACCTGCACATGTGCCAACCTTGTATTACAGTGTAGTTAAGTCATGACACGCAACATCTTGGGCTCCTTATGAGACTCTAGTGACGGGCAATAAGGGAGAAAATTCGTGGTGTGCAATACTGAGTTGAGCCATAAGAACTTAGTTAGTTAGGGTAAATCGTCAAATGAGTCATGGTACACTCAGCCGGGAATCCTGACACGCGCTGATTGTCATGTTAGACCAAGATTGGTGAAGTTAATTGTAAAATTGCGGTACGGCCTAGAATTAAATTAAATTTGATTCATTTACTTGAATTTCGAAAAAGTTTTGAGCCTCCTAAATGTGATACAAAAACCCCTTCAATAATTGGTTCGTTATTATTGTGCTCAGCTGATCATGATTTATTCACGCACGTTTTTTTGCGAGTATCCGTAATGAACCCAAGCTGAATTGATGTTCTCCTCCACAAAAATCATTTCCAAAACCTCGTATGATTAATGAATTCAGAGCATCACTGATTTTTCTTCGAGTTATGGTCCAGGCTTCAACCAAATGAACGCAGCAGCACACCGCTACCTGCTAACTTGACCGCTACCAAACGTGCACTGACATTTCGGGAAAGCAGAAACCCGTTAGCCGATGCCGTGAATCAGTCCGCGTTGCCTAACAACGAAGGTATACACATTCACGACCGCTATCGATTCAGGAATCAAAACGATTGTCGTGAAATTATGTTTGTATTCCATGTGCCACAAATGACCATACATGATGATTAATTGATGCTAGATGAAGGCCCGAAACTTACGTGGAAAATTTGGCACTGATGTTAATTATTAGTGTATTAATATTGCACTCCGCGATGAAAATTGTTTCTTTCCGAGTTTCTCAGCGAATATCCAAGTTTAAGTCGTAAATACTGGCTTTGGTCAATATAAAGGAACTACCCTAAACAAAAAATATTTTCTAGATAATAGTAAGAAAATCAGTCATGAAAGAGGGCAAGAAATGAATCCACACGATGCAATTGCATTTCAACTGTCGCAAGCGTGCAGGGGCGATTATTTAACTCATATTCTCCCCCCGTATCCAACAAGAATCATCACTCATGTTTTCTCTCTACACTTTTTACTCATGACACTCGAGACATTGAAACTCGAAAACATTTACTCCCGGCAAGAAAAATATCGATAAAATTTCTGCACCTACAAACTGGAAAATATTGACGATTCTTCAATCATGAACTCTCACCAACTTAATTTCAACGGCCCTGAAGCAATAAAGGTTCGTCAGGATAATTTTGTGTAGAGTCCTGCGCACCCACTGAACACGAACACAAAATTATTTAGTTGTAATGCCAATGCATAACACATGAGCGAAAGTTGCAAAACGCGTATAATGAAGCCCATTGAAATTTGTTGTCCTCACTGCAATGTAATACATTTCACATAATATCGACTGCAATGTGATATATATCGACTGCACGTGAACCCGCGTTAAATTCCTTCTGGAAATCACTCCTGTGATTTTCCCTTGCAGCTAATATAAGGGGTCAATAAAGATATGTGCCTCTTCTCCAGGGCTGCAAGCTTAAGGAATAGTTTGCCGGTTGTCAATATCAACCTCATTGTCACTCTCGCCGATGTCATCCTACTGATGGCCCTTCAATGACGAGTTAGATTGGACGAATTATTCAGTTGGTAAGTAATTGAATACCGATATAGAGCACGAAATAATAAAGATTCACTACACGCCAATTTTCCGCTCAAATTTGAAACTATATTTGGACGCTGGATGGACAGAAACCCGGACAAATTCTTCATCGTTTATTTATGTTAGATTAAAACGGCAAGTCAAGAAGACACGAATAATATCGATGCCAGTCGAACAACATCATTAATTTCTTTCGACACTGCAACAATTTACCACGGTTACATAAATTTACAACTGCCAGGAAATTACTGCCATAGTTACTTCCAGAGTTTAGACAAGATGCCTTTAACTGTGGTGAGTTTACTGGTGTCCGACCAGACATAATCCGAGTAACCGAGGTCCAGAATAACGTTTTTAGACGCATTTTTGGCTCTTCGGGGATATTACCACCTCTAATATCCTCTCGACTCCGTCGCAGCTCGATCCTGATTAGTATCAGTTTATAGATATTAATATGGGTTCGTGTTCAGAATAGTGGAGGTAGCTGGCAACCGTCGAGGGAGGCCGCTACCTCTAGTATATAAAGGGACAGCGGACCGCCG
>JALHKN010046789.1:0-10998 GCA_039513755.1 Hyalella sp. 3TK10
GCGAAATCGCCCCGATACTGAATATAGCAATCCACAATTTCAAGCAGTCACTTCTTCAAAGATCCTTGGTGATCTGGTTGTGTTAGACTCCTGGTTTTCCTTTCATATCCTAAAATTTGACGCAGCGTTTCAAACTGATGATGTTACACCTTTCGCCACAATCAGCTGCATACCAGGCTTCTACAGCAAATGTACAAGTCGTAAATGTCATAAACGACTCGGCTGGAAGGGGTGTCAAACTGAGTTCAGACAACCTCTCAGCTGCTAAAAATGAATGTCACCATCAGCATGAGCTGCAAGTTGTAGAGCATGATTGCAGATAGCAGCCAAATCTTTGAAAGAGACCTCGAAAGTGATACGAAGTAACATTGGACATTATTCATGGAATGGCTTAATATAGTGGTGCCTATACTAAACTTTGATGAATCCGTGGGCCCATCAAATATATTATTAGAAACCTTTACTGTTTAGCATATATTCTTTTATCAATCTGTAGAACAAACTAAGATTGGGTACAGAAGCTTTTCAAAACATTTTAAAAAAAAGGAGCGTTTGATGCACCCTAATGTTCACCTGTTGTAGCGTTAAAGTAAACCTGTTGATGCTGTGCATTTCCGGTTCACAGCATGAGCATCTTGCCAATTTTATAATGTACTGTTAACCCGTTAATATTCTTCGTCTTTTACAATGTGAGCATTTTCTGTGACTTTTTCTATTCCGTTCCTAGTGTTGTTTGTAATGCTCATCTCCCGTGACAGCCAACGAAGACAGCGTGCAGGTGTACGCTACGTGCGGTCGAGGTGCGCGCAGCAGCCTACGTGTGCTCCGGCATGGTCTCGAGGTTGCCGAGATGGCTGTCTCTGAGCTTCCCGGTAACCCTACTGCTGTCTGGACCGTCAAGCGCAGGGCTGAAGGTCTGTCTCAGTTGTTTTTTATTCAAATTTTACTATTATTTGATTTTTTCCTGTTTTTTGAGGGTATTCAGTTGTTTACTTTTCTAATAGGTTCTCTCAATTAGTTAAGAGGGGTTCCTCATTTTCTCTCAAAGTTTCGTCAAAATGGTAATAATGGTAAAATTATTGTACCTATTCATATGCGATGTGATGAATTCTACCTGCTTCTCCGATTAGAGTCCACCTGGCGCTATTGGACTTATGTGATACAGAGATATTGTTTCGTAACCCTGAATTTGTCTGCAGCTGAACTGTACGATGTTCCATCATCTGTAATATTGTTGCTTTGTCACCGTGTTACATATAAGCAGATCAGCATAGACCGCATACATTATCTGTACTAATGTTACCGTGATCATCTTTGAGCAGAACAGTACGACGCGTACATCATCGTGTCTTTCCCTAACGCTACGCTGGTGCTGAGTATTGGTGAGACGGTCGAGGAAGTCACAGACTCTGGTTTCTTGGGAACAACACCCACACTCGCCTGCTCACAGCTCGGCGAGGACGCTCTTGTGCAGGTCTACTATTCTATCATCTCGAATTCATGTTAACTTTTCAAAGAATCAAGATAGTCTCCACATCAGATTTGTACTCTTTAAAATGTAAAATAGCTTTACTCAAGACCTAGGGGCATTGTTCCTGACCGCTTCACCACAGAGCTCGCGGTATCTGACTGCGGGTCTCAGTTGCAGGGTTAAGTTGTTATGTAGGTAGGATACCTTGCATTTCCCTTCTCTGTCTCTCTCGTGCGGGTAGCTGATGTCTCGTGTAAGCGACCTCTGGTACGAGTGTCTTCGTTTCTGTTGCTGTTTCCTTCTTCGTTCTTCGTCTCTATGAGATGCTAACGCTGCTCCTTTCTCGCCAGCTCTGGCGGGCTGGCCATTTGAGACCTTCCGCCCCTTGTGCGTGACGAATGATCTTTAATTTAAGAAATTTGTGCTGATCGAGACCTCCCACCTTGTTGGTAATGTTTATTTTCTGACTTCCGGTGTGAGATAGCTTCATAGCTGATGCGCTAGTAAACCTTGTGTCCATTATACTACTAATTTACTCAAGACCTGCTAAGTTTTAATTCAAGGTGAAAGCTCTGAAGACTCTGAAAAACCTGCGAATATTAATTAATATCTCATTATTAAATAATATATTTGGACGATATACTTCTAAAGTTGACTGAATATCTTTCAAGATTTAAATGTCTGGTGATTTTCACAATACCAAACTAACTGCCCAGTATTGCGTTCACTTCAACAATCTGATCAAGTAGTTTGATAATCTGTAATTTCCCAGCTGACTTGAACGTTCATTTCATCTCGGTACTCTCAACTTATTCTCTGTTTCTTACATGTGCCGCAATCCAAGAAAATTTTGAATTTTGTCAAACTGTGTGCATGCTCCTCGAATGTGTAACTGATTTCTCAGGTAAATTGTTAGGATAAGGTGCATTTCTACTGAAAGTGAAGCAGTATTAAAATGATATTGAGGGATTGAACTATTTTCCTCGAATTATCGTACTGGATTTCAATGGTCGTTTATGGTCGCATTTGGTCTGAAATATGCTATTATACTTGAAGAATAATAGATGGTGATTCAACACGACACTGACTTGAAATGTAAGTCACTACTCTAAAATATTTCGTGAACTGATTGCAATAAATACCCTTCACTGACATTGAATAGTTTTTTTTAATGATTATTTATTGTACGCAGATTTATCCTGATGGTATCCGGCACATCAGAGCAGACCGGCGTGTGAACGAGTGGAAGGCTCCCGGCAAGAAGACCATCGTGCGGTGTGCTGTTAACCACCGGCAGGTCGTCATCGCTCTCACAGGAGGAGAAATCGTCTACTTTGAGATGGATCCTGTAAGTGGGGGCAGAAATATCCCATGGGACTTTCATTGAGCACTTCTAGTTGAGATCGCTGTGGAAATAGTTCTAACCTTAACCTCAACCTGATTCGTTTTATGATCATTTGCTGTTTGCTGATTATTTCAATCAAATATGGCATTCATTCATTATGCTTAATTAGAATGTCTAGTATGTGATTCTTTGGTATCCTCACGTATACCGAATTTTAGGTTTGCATCTTGCCACGTCACGTTCAGTTTCATAGGAGCATTCATTCTAGTTTCTAAATGGGCTCAAGACATTGATGCTGTCGATCTGAAGTTCAATCCTCATTTTGGTATACGGTTGCATCTACAATGCGTTCTAGATTATAACTGCTTAAGAAGATGTGGATTGTTTTGGTTGTCTCTAAGAATTGCTTGTTTTCGAGTAAGATTATTTTTAGGGATTCTTTGTACTTTCTTTTTTTTTATTAAAGATTATTCTCAAGAATTTTTGTTTTGATATTTGTTTGACACAACATGTATTACAGAGTGGGCAACTGAACGAGTACACAGAGCGTAAAGAGATGAAAAGCGATGTGATCTGTATGGGTGTGGGACGTGTAGCTGCAGGTGAGCAGCGCTGTCGCTTCCTTGCTGTCGGACTTGCTGACACCACCGTCAGGATTATCTCCCTGGATCCCAACGTAAGTGGCAACTGGTTTCTAACATCAACACCAACGTAAGTGTCAGCAGGCTTATAATGAGGTACGGTTGATGAGACGATATAGAGTTCAAAATATGCGTCCCTGCGATTAATGAAGCTTATTAATCAACCACAAACTTGTTCCCCCTGTTGATGCGGCTGCTAGAAGTTAATAAAAAAATTCAGGCTTCATTCCTGAATTTATCGTCGGAGTGATTTTATTTTGCTCCCTGGCTAAATACAATAAAATTGCAACGCCCAAAGCTCTGTTCTAAAAATCGGTTCTCTTCCAAGATGTCTGAGGCTCGAACTCGTGATTTACTTTACTTCGAGGTTAGTTACACGTTGCCAAAGAAACTTCCCTGGCTCTGTGCCAGAGATCGAGTGGGAGGCGAGAGCTATCGAAGTTAATGGGACACAGAACTGCTGGGTCATTGATAATTTTCATAAGTCAATTGATGTTAACAATTAATTTTTCGCCCGATTATGTATTTCTTCCCCGTTCCTCCTTAGGACTGCTTAACAGTGCTGGGGATGCAGGCGCTCCCGGCGCTTGCTGAGAGCCTGAGTATCCTGGAGATGGGAGGCGGAGATGCGAGTGGAGAGGGAGAGCAGCTGCAGCAGCCGCAGCACTCAACGCTCTACCTCAACATCGGACTCCAGGTCATAGAAGATAATCATTTATGAATTTGTTGTTAGTTAGTAAGATATTTATTTCTTAATAACTTGGATATTGCTGTGCATAAGTGACGTTTTCGTTTGATATGGATGTCAATTATTATATTGTATGTAATGACAAGTTTCCATGCAGAAGCTAATTGCTGAAGATCAAGAGTGATCATGTATTTGCCGACGTGTTTCATGCTGTACAGGATGACGTGCCCTAATGCTAAGCACGGGTATCATGTATTAATGAATGATTTCACTATGACTCAGAACGGAGCGCTGCTGCGCACGGTGCTGGACTCGGTCACAGGCGACATGTCGGACACGCGCTCCCGCTACCTCGGCCCAAAGCCCGTCAAGCTGTTCAGGATCTCCATGCAGGGCTCTGAGGCCGTGGGTTATGTACCATATTCCCTGATTTGTAGAACCTCGCAAAGTGTTATTTATATTAGAGTGCTCGGAACTTTAGGCCGTCGGTTATTTTCCATATTCGTTGATTTGTTACCTTACGAATTATTAGTTTGATTAAAAATCTCAGGGTTCCAGGCTGTTGGTTATCTTCCATATGACCAGACAGGAATTAATTCGAAAACATTAGTACTATTAGAAAACTGAATTAGCTTTCAAATGTTTGTTTTATTAAAAACCTGAGCTGTAAAACCATGAGTTTTGAGTCACATTTATTCCATTTAGTAAATTTATTTTCGTAGTATTTGGAGTGTGCTGGAACTCGAAGCTCAGGAGCCGAAAGTTCCGAGTCATTTCATATCCTCCCGCGAAACTTCAGAAATATTCTGACTACTCAGAAGCTTTTCTACAATTAGTGAAATGTTATGATACTGAAAATTGACTTGTGCCAAACCCTAATTAAAGACAATTTTTTGTCAAAGGAATGGCTATTGGTTGTCACACTACTACTGCTGCTCCCTGTAATATTATACGCATCTCAGGTACTAGCGATGTCGTCCCGCTCCTGGCTGTCTTACTACTACCAGAACCGCTTCCACTTGACTCCTCTCAGCTACGAGAGTCTTGCCTACGCCTCTGGCTTCTCCTCAGAACAATGTCCTGAAGGCATCGTCGCCATCAGCGAGAACACGCTGCGTATTCTGGCCTTAGAGAAGCTGGGGGCTGCATTCAATCAGGTATCATGACTTCAATCCCATTATTTATTTACTAAGCACCTTTTGTAGTGTTTTACGCCATTTTAGTATGAGCTTCAAACGTTTATTTGAAATGTTTCTTACAATGGTTTTGAGCGGGAAAGTTTGTTTCTTCAGTTTTTTATCCAGACGGCTCCTATTATGGAATCATTTATTTGACAGTAGTACTTTGCTCGCTTCCGTCACTTTTAGTGACCTGCAATAGAACTTCCAGTTGGATGTTTCATTAATTTTCCATTGTTTTCATTTAAGGTTGTTCAGGTTTATTTTAGCGTTATTTCGATTTTTTACTTTGATTTTGGTTGATAACATTTTTAATTAATTATGGTACATGTATATAGGTATAGGTTTCTTGATGAACAGGCCAGGACATGAGTATAAGAAGTTCGTATCCTGTCCTGATATTTATTCTAATGGCTCCTGGGCAATTCACCAATCTGGTGATCTGATAGTCAGTTGTAACGTCTGTAATACTCCATGCTATCCATGCGGCTCATGATATCTGTACGCCTAACCCTCTGAACTAATCATTAGCCTCATTTAACCTCAGGTGTCTCACCCTCTCGAGTACACACCTCGCAAGTTCGTGATCCATCCAGAAAGCAGCCACCTCGCCATCATCGAGACAGACCATAACTGCTACACTGAGGAAACGAAACGACAGAGGAAGCTGCAGATGGCTGAGGTANTTTACCTTGAATTTTCGGGGAACAAACTTTCGATGGAAACGTTTTTTTCAGTGGTTTTGCTCAGATTTCTGGCATCGCTTCTGTGTAATTGCTGTATTGTATTTTGGTAGGAACCACCACGAGAGTGGCGAGTAGAATCTTTGTTTTTACTCGTTTTCAGTAGTTAATAATAAATTAATAATACTGACTAAAAACTAAACTTACTCAACTGATGGATGACAATCATAATGATTATTAAAACACAAACAGCATTGATCGAGTGTTCACGTGTGGCTTTGATAGCTGCCCTCTGATTGAGCGAACCTGATCACGAGACTAGAATGTGAAACGATTAAATACATAATGCTAAATCGACCAGTTGAAGAAGAAGATAGGTTTGTTTGTTAGAAGATCAAATCTTCAATTCTAAACCATGCAGGAGCTTCGTGAGGCGGCAGGGGAAGAGGAAGCAGAGGTGGCAGAGAAGATGGCGGAGGCGCTGCTGTCGGAGCAGTTGCCTGACTCGGTGTTTGGGTCGCCCAAGGCAGGACCCGGCATGTGGGCCTCAGTGCTGAGAGTCATGGAGCCCATCCAGGGCACCACGCTACACTTGCAGCGCTTTGAGCAGAACGAAGCTGCTTTCAGGTGCTCAAGACGCAATTGGTGGAACTCCAATGTTGACCTAAGAGAGCAGTTTCTCGAGGAGTACTAGTTTATCAGAGCTTGACTTTTAGCTTACTTCTATTTAGTAGAGCGGACATTCTTAGCTCTCACGTATTGTGAGTATTACTCGGAATTGAAGGAAACTGCTTTCCAGATCTCTGAAAATTTAAGAACAGTGTTGGTATATGATTCAAGTAGAATGAGAATGGGTCATCCCACACATAAAAGTTTACATATAAAATACTCCTAACTCGGTTGTTTTGATGCTTGCATTGAATTTTTTGTTGCAAATGCCAATACCGAAGGCTGTATCTATGTCAAGCGCTACCACCCACATTTATGAATTCTCTCCAGTTAGACACCACAATCAAACAGACTCTTGAATTAGCAAAGTCATCTTCTGATCTAATGAGCACAACCTTCAAATCTAACTATCATGAACCTACTTCTTATTCGGTGATTAAAAGAAGTAATTTTTTCTAACCATCTAACTTGTGATTGTAATTTATCATCGTGCATTTCAAACTTTCGTGATTATTAGGAATCATCGTAGCTTAATTTGGTAAAATCACGGTAGATGTCGTTTTGTTTTCTGCAGCATCAGCATCGTGAAGTTCATCAATCACAGCGACCCTGACCAGCCGTTTCTACTCGTCGGTACCGCCAAAGACTACATCCTCTCACCGCGGCACGTCGAGAGAGGCTACATCTACGTTTACAGGTCTGGCTTATCTTCATTGGGATTTTTGACCGTCGACATCTTTGTTCAGAACTGGCTGTCTTTCATTAAAATATCTAATATTCAATTCCATGGGCATTTGGTCTTTTTCATGTTTGGTCTTTTTACATGTTTTTTCATTTTTTAAATTTGAATTGATGATAATTATAAATCTTCATTGATGAACTTGGTATTTCTTAGGTTAATTAACTATGTTGACAGTGATATGGGGCCGCTAACTGACCTCTATCCACTACCTAGAAACTGCGATCACTAATGATGACATTAGTACTCATGAAGCATTGCAATTACAGTATACTGCGTATCACTGCCCCTTTAGATATTCGCTTTTCATCACGAATCTTGATGATTTACTTATGCTCAAATAATTTACGTGGCGAGCTCGATTGGATATAAACCGCTCTTCAGTCCCGTCATTGGTGTCAACACCGTTTGAATGAAGTCTGCTTCCTTTGTTTTAATACTGTGGCCTAATCTTGATGGCAGGTTCGTGAAGGAAGGCAGCGGGTTGGAATTGGTGCACAGGACGGAGGTAGAGGACGTACCTACAGCAATCTGTCCCTTTGGGGGACGAGTGCTGGTGGGAGTGGGCAAGCTCCTCAGGATATATGACCTGGGCAAGAAGAAGCTCCTCAGGAAGTGCGAAAATAAAGTGAGATTTCTCGCGATGTTTCACTTCTATGTAATATGGTTTGTCACTCCAGAAAATGTTGCAGAGAAAACAAAACCTAATTCCCGTTGATGGAAGAAATTAGATGGAATGTGCATGCGAGCTCTGAATAATTTTACTGTTTAATATACTTTCAACGATGAATTCAACTTTATAACGAAGTTATGGCTATGTTGATGTAGAGTTCGACTACTCACACTTAATACTGCAGATGATGTATTACCGTGGGTCTCCTCTAATTTTACTGCTCTGCTTAACTTTCATGTAATGTTAAGCTGCCTCATTTGCATCACCTCACTTTATACGACAAATGAAGCCTTAGCCTTCTAGTGATATGTTGATGCTCTATCCCTCTCTAGCTATAGCCTCAGCATTGTTTTATCCGTATGTGTCCCGCAGCACATTCCAAATCTGATCGTGGACATCAAGAGTCGCGGAGAACGCGTCATCGTGTCTGACGTTCAGGAATCTGTGTTCTATTTACGCTACAAGCGTCACGAGAATCAGCTCATCATCTTCATGGATGACACCAACCAACGCTGCATCACCACATCAATTCTACTTGACCACGACACCATCGCCTGCGCTGACAAATTCGGCAACATTGCTGTGGTACGTTATAAGTAGCGAACTACTAAATGCCATTTTGAAGCAGTTTTTGCTTTCGAATTTTTTTGTCATGTTTGTAATTTTTTTAATGGATTTTGATGAATTATGATGCATTTTCAGTTATGAGCTATGATGCAATGATGTTTTATTTCATAACCTCTTAGATCCGCATTGGAAGCGATGTGTCCGACAACGTTGATGAAGATCCCACGGGTAACAAAGCTCTGTGGGACCGAGGTCTACTCAACGGTGCTTCCCAAAAGGCTGACGTTGTTGCAAATTTCCACGTGGGTGAGACAGTGAACACATTGGAGAAGGCAACACTTATCCCAGGTGGCAGCGAGAGTCTGGTCTACACAACCCTGAGCGGTTCCATTGGTGTCTTAGTGCCTTTCACCTCCCGTGAGGACCATGAGCTTTTCATGAATCTCGAGATGCACATGCGTTCGGAGCACCCACCGCTCTGTGGCAGGGACCATCTCTCTTTCAGGTCATACTTCTTCCCAGTCAAAGTGAGTACAAACGTTGAGTTTCAAGCTGGGCTTTTTGTTTTAGACTGGATCACTGTGCCTTTTCTCACTTTTAATTTTTTTTCAAATTGAGTAAAGTTATTGGCTATTGCACGAATTTGCTTAATCTTGCTGTTGTCGGCGTACAATGCCATAATTGTTTACAATTGTTATTTTTAACGATTTTAATGTGGTGTTATTGACGATAACTTGCTATTTTGGTGATTCAAATATAATATTTGTCAATGCTTGTTGTACTTAGTTTCTCAATTCCGTAACGTGTTTTTTTTTGTTCTAGAATGTGATTGATGGCGATCTGTGCGAGCAGTTTAACCTGGTAGAATCCACCAAGCAGCGAAGCATTGCTGATGATCTCGACAAAACTCCAAGCGAGCTTTCTAAAACCCTGGAAGACATCAGAACAAAATATGCTTTCTAAGCTAACACCATGTACCTACAATCTTAGCATTAAATCAATTCAGTCCCTACGAATTCTGTTTTTTGATCACCTGACAATTTCTGCAACCACAATGAATGACGCAAGTAATATTTTTAAACTTCGTTCGTATAGCAATTTGTATGTCAGATAGCTGGGAAAAAAATGTGTACTGAAATTCTTTCGTTTTTTATACCGTACAGTTATCTCGGGATCAAAATATGAAATTGTTTTAGCTTTTGTTCTACGCAATTCTCGACAAAGATAAACTTATAATTCGTTTACTACCTGCAAGAAGCAGAAATTTGTTATCAATTAAACGGTGTATTGGGCATACAAATTGATCGAAAAAATTTCTAATTGAAACATGAAGAACCAACGACAAGAAAATAAACTTTCGTATTTATCTTTCAATCTGGTACCAAATTAAGCATTTATGTACCTACTTCTTAAGTAAATTGATAAATTGTAGTAAAAAAGCCACTTATGAATCTGTCGTCACAGTAAAAATATTTGCAATTAATGTCGTTTTACATTTTTCTGTGAGAGTATGGCTAACTTGCGTTCGATTCTCACGCGCAGTTGTCACATGCACATCATGAATAAGGGGACTGAAAATTCAGATATCCATGGGAAATCTGAAATCATCGTACTTGAAGAAAACTGCTTGTACGCGTTTGCCGCCGTTTTGGTGTGATGCATACGAAGTCCAATGGTCCAATCTATCACTTCATTGGGATTACTGAGGCATTCATTGAATCCACTTTCAATATACCCATTAGCCTGGCCATATGATAGTGGCTAACGTTCGATTTTTTTCCCATCCCTGAACTGCTTCAAGATTGATGTTGTTCGATGCCACTAGGAAATGGCCAATATGCAGAGAATGTTCAATGCGTCGGCAAGATTGGTATTTCAGGCACAGTGCGTCGCAAGGAGTATCCAAGATGCGTCGCCAGCTATTATCTAATATAAATTATGTTATTAGCAAGTTATTTCAGGAGTAAATACCCCAGCCACTGGCATCACCACCAATCTCCGGACCGCGCGTGACAGGCAGGCTAAGTCTCATCCGTTCTCATTTAACCCTGAAGCACCGCACTCGTTGGAATTTCAACGATTTTAAAATAATCTCAACCATACTCTCTTCTCAATCTGCGATTTATGTTAAATATCTAACGTAAAGCGCCTAAAGTAATATTTGGTAACTAAGAATACTCATGTTATTCTATATTAACTTATTATAACAACTTTCAAACATTAAATATGCATGGGTCAAGATGTCATTTAACATTTCAATGAAGTTCATTCGTAATTGTCGTACTGCTAGTCCGTTCTGAGTTAATTTTTTTTAACTGAATTACAAAATTGAGTCCATCTTATC
>JALHKN010047463.1:0-12048 GCA_039513755.1 Hyalella sp. 3TK10
TCGAAAAGGAACCGTAAAATTTATCACTGATCAGGCGATAACCGATAAATCGATCAACACTAAATTCCGAACTTGCGATAGCGATATTTATAATTTATGTTGTTCATTTTCACTTTCACCTCAGTGATTTTGGGGAGTGATCGCCAACTATCTTCTTGTACTTCACCCACTTGTCAAGGAATGAACTGGTTGACTGATGTTCATCCTCAGTTAGCTCAGCCTCAATATACTTCGCTGAATCTCTTCGGCTTGATGCCACCACATTCTTTTGCGATGTCATCGCTGATTCAATAGCTACTAGAAAATAGTAAAACACTACTGCTGCTGGCTGCACTACTAAATTATACCAAAAAACTTTCTTGTTAGGATTAAGAATGGGGTTAGAAGAGAGTTAGTAAGAAAATTACACATAAGTTACGTGTTCAAAATGCTAAGAAACGCACTAACCGGGAGCGCGTAAGAGTAACTTACACCTTCCCACCTGACAGCTAGTAAGAGACTGAAGCTGAACGAACTTACATGCGCATGATACTATTGTTGGTGGCACATGGCTAGCCCCTATACTAAACTGGGGCAAAAAAAATTATTATCGCTTGTTTGGATCAGAAAGTATCGCGATACCGATCATTTCATAACGATTTTATCGAATAACAGATAACCCGATATCGTTATCGCGATAACGCCCACCTATGACATTTTCACTTTACCGGTGTACATTGATTTATGATCGACGTACCGATTGTTTTCTGTGGAGATATCCACCTTCCTACGATTGGTGTTCCTATTTTATGGTTCTAAACCCGTTAACTGTCATATTTTCTATAAATCGTTTTCGAATTCCCTATGATTTTGATAGTTGGATTCAACGAACGGCCTGGCTCTTCATGGGATCGTTTTCAATACGATATTTAAAATCAGTCCATACACGGACAATGAGAGGGCTGAATAAAAAAACATAGTTCACTTGAACTTGCATGGTGGAAAATGTTCGTCGTACATAAATAATACACATGTCTAGAGGGCAGAAGAATGCCGCAATAATACGCAAGGTAACTTGAACACATTAACGATATCGCCTAATCGGAAAGTTTAAGACATCGTTTAACATGATGACAGAAGTGGTCCTGAAGGTACACGTATACAATCCTAATATATTAGTTCGAATCTGACGGGAATATCTCACCTACATTCAAGTTCTTCAATGTAAGAGAAGAAGACTCCCTACAAAACTAACAGTTAGTGAGCAATGGAAGATGCCTTGGAATGGCCGGTCTATCTTGATATACTTTAGGACACATGGGGAACAGAGGAAGTCCCTGCGTACCCTCACTCAGATATATCAGCGAACGGTTTGTTCGAACGTGCGCTTTCTACGTTTAGGTTAAGACCGGTTTCAACATGTCTTGTGACTATAAGGTAAAGAAAGAGTCAGTTTCTCATATTTTTCTTATGTGAGCATTCCGTTATACGGCTATAGGTACAGTTTCAATGATAAGATGGAATACACGGTACGCTTATTACGGCCATCAAGCTAAAGTCGACGTAGTCAATAAGAACTAGATTGTGAACGGTCGATTCCTTAGCTGTGAACTAGTTACTTCCTTAAAGCGCCCACGCTTTATATAGCATCACTACTTCCTTAATTGTGTCTAACGCGTCAACAGGAAGCGTCTCTTTCCCACGAGACTACTCATTTCCAGAAACTTTCTCCACTCGGGGTCTCTTTTTGTCTCTCCACTGACACCTAATCCTTTCGAAACTGGGTATATTCTCTGTTACAAGGCGAGGCCATTAACCCGTAGCTAGACGGTACTCAATTTGTCTACTTTATAAGCCATGTTTTCGTGGCTTCATGCAGGTGACCTGAACCCTTATAAGAAAGAAATAGAATTCTGAAACGTGAAACATGTCAGTATATTTCTATCTACTGCCTAAGAACGCGTTCGAGGTTATACATAAGTACCTTCCTGACAACCTAATGTTATGTCGTTTAGCACCATTGCAAATATGTCAAAGGACCATCAGTATTCTCGTGTCCTTCTCTGCCCTAATCTTTGTGCATTAGTTAATAATGACGCACTGTGACTATGTGTTTTTTATCAACCCTTCCATCGTACGTAAGCGGACTGATCATTAAGAATCTTATAAGAAAACTAACCACCACCAGATCGTCCTGTGAGATCGCTACCAAAACCATAAATAAATCAGTAACGATTTGTAAAAAGATGACCTTTGGCAGAGTATAGAAGTAGAAAAAATAAATAAGAAATAACTTAAACTAAGTGAATTAAATCAAAAATTCATGGCTCAACACTGAAAGAATGAGTGAAGTAGGAATCAGCTATCATACAGTCAGAGTGGCCTTAGTTACTAGTAGTTGGTGGCATCCGTTCAGCTTCCAAAGTTTAAGCCAAGGATGTGCCATGTTCAACTCACCGAGTCAGTCTCCACACTCGGGCGTTTGAACTGGTATTCTGCTCCGTGATCAAGGGTGGAGATGAGGCCTTCAGGAAAGAGTCCTCTGTACGACCCGCCCAGTGAGGGTGATCGACGAGTTCAGGTCAACGGCGCCTCGCTCGCTGCACGCGTAATGCCCGTGGAGGTGAACTTGAAAAATTGGCATTATAGAAGGCGATCTTGGCCCTAGAAACGTGCTTCATCAGCAACGCATTACTAAGAAATTCCAAATGAGCTCGTGTCGAATTTTATTCTAATTTACGCTCGATTATCTAGAACAGGGGTTCCCGACCTTTCTGCTTTCATGTACCCCTTAGCAAGTTTCCATGTCCTCGTGTACCCCTTAGAAATTAATTTCAATAAAATGACGAAGTTATACAGATTTTTTAGTCTGAAGACAATTATAACGCCCTTTACGTTGAATACACTTACAATTGCAAGAACAGTTTTCCAATTAATGTTACAACGAACGTGAGACGCTTCAAGTCTCACTTCGTACCAACGTAGAACAGATTAAATGCGCGCCCAGACGATTATTTAGGATGGATACTTAAAATGTACCACTCATTCCTGGGTACACATCGCAGAACTTTTAGATAACCTATCAGTATTTTTATAACTGAACACATGGATAAATTATGTTGTATGCAATTTATTTGTTAAACATATTTTCCTTGGTTATACCGAAAAGCTTTCATGCTCCCCCCCGAAATAGCAAATGTACCTCCAGTTGAGAAAGTCTAATCTAGAACAGAACACAAGTGTTATGACCAAAAACCGTTCAGATTCGAGTTGAATTCTTTGATTATTATCCTCTGTTAAATATGTTCTGACATTAGCTTGTCTTCAAGACTTGAATTGAAAAACCATCAAATAGGTCTTCGTATGAAACCACGGAGTATTCTTCTTGTTCATTAGCTGAGCGAAAATCGATTTCTAAGTTTATAAATTCCTGTCCCAGCTCTCGAGTGTTTTTAATTAAAATTAATGAATTACGTTTCGAAGAATGAATTTCCTAGAAGCCCTTGGCGTCTTCGACTCTTCTAACTCTCACTAGAAGGGAGACTGGGGCGAATGGCGTAAGGTCCGTGACTCTGTTTGAAGTGGGTACATCCATGAGGCTGATCCGAGGCATGACTTCGAGATTTGCTGCCTTTTTGAGCAGCTCGCACTGAATCCTTTGGAACAAATTTGAAGAGGAGTTTCCGATGCAAAATATTTACCCCATGGCCCAGCAGACCGGAAAGCTATCTATAGCCCATCATTATGAGCGAATCTTTCCCCAAATTTCAGATAAATACAATGTACAAATTATTCCGTCGTTTCTGGAAAATTTCAAAGAATAAAGATCAATATAATTGATGGAATCTATGTGGTACCTCTGTACATGCTTTACCTTTTTAGTAGTCGATTTACAGCCAGGCACTTGGATGGACCAAGCTGAGAAATAATCTGTATAATTAGTTTCCCTTTTCCCTCAACATTCCTGGCGATGCGAACGAAAACGAAAGTTTTCAGATAACCGTAAGCGAGTCAGTGATGATGAACAGCAGCAGTGCTCGAAGATTTATCGTCAATTAATTTTATAAGGCTCTTATCTTATTACGTCTTTGTTGGAGTTCGTTCGACATTCTTGTCGTATTCGAGATTTTGCTCTTTTAGTATAGAGAAAATTTCGTTCGTATTTTCCGAGTAGTCAAAGCTTTAACTAGAATTGTTATTTGCAGAAGTAGAAACTGAAACTAGTTGAAGCCTTGATTATGCGGGATTCTAATAGGAATCATTACCAACTACTGATATTAATATAGATCCGAGAAATGATCTTAGTTTTAATTTGAAACTTACTATTGATGTAAAAACATGAAAACAATTTTCCTGAAGGCGTATGGTAATTTTTTCATTACAGTGTCGTTCAAATGATCATTCGTATTTTGATGTAATAAATTCCAATACAATACCGCGAATGATCCTGCTCGCGATGCACAAAATCGTGGAATTTCTATGCACATGTGTGAGCACAGGCTGTGATATTTTCCGAGCGAATTTTTTTTTGTGCGTCAGCATAGCTCGTAACTGCTAGAACCTGTCGGCTCGGTGATTCAGTAATTTGGCTGGATCAGCCAGTTAGGTTATCAAGTATCTAAGGTTATCTTCATAAATGTCCTTATCAGTCGCAAAAAACACGCTTTAATCACGTGGAAAAATGCAAGAATTCGGCTGAAGTAACTCCAAAATAAAAACCTGAGTGGACACTTCATCTCACCTCGGCCGATTGAAAACCACTGCGCAGATTTAGGACAGTCAGTCACTCAGTCACTCAGATTGACACCTGTACAGCGAATGAATATTTCTAGAATCCATTTACTCCGTACTGTTCATTCTACTGCTGGGAGCAAAAACCGTGTCTTAGATGCATGCGTCACTCATTTGGGATATACTTGTTCATAGAATACACTAACCGAAACTTCAATGAAGCCTCAGTAACACAAGTATTCAAACCACAGAAGAGACTGCAAAGTCATCTAAAGCTGCTGTTAATGTGTTAGCAGAAAATGGGTTATTCTCAAAGATTCTAACTCGAAGGCGTTATCATCATGATGTCTCATTGAATGTCCCACAAACACTCAAATAAACCTCAAAACAGAATTGAGTTTGGCATGGAAGTCTTACGCTAGCTTGAAAGAAATGTAAGTCAACAAACGACGAAAATATGCAAGATAGGTGTAAACAAAGCTGAATATCCTGATGGTCCAGCAATCGCTTACTTTGTTTGATGTAGCCACTAATGATCTTAGTCCACATAGTCGCTCAGTCTCGTTTTATTTCTTTTATTACCCAAACTGTACCTCAAGCACCATCACTTGAAGCTCTAAATCAGCCGTGTTCACGCTATCCTAATGACTGAAACCATTTCTAATGCATTAATTCAGCTGTGTTCACACTACACTAATTACTATGAACTGTTTCAGCTTATAATCCATCTATCTTTGCACAGCGCAAGTACGATCAGCTGGTGACTGGCAGTGGATCGCTCGAGAGTCACCTGCATCAGAACCTAATCGAACATCTCAACGCTGAGGTAAATGTCAAATAATTCGAGGCAAATTCCAAGTAATTAGAGGTAAATGCCAAGTAATTAGAGTTCGTTGGCATAGTTATATTTTAATGAAGGGAGTTAAAATAACATCCATTTTGTTGCAACCCATGACCATTGATATGCCGATAATACCTATCTTCCTCCACATCCCCGCCTCAAAAACCCTGCAATGTATTTAGAGCATCATAGTGGGTAATTGTAGTGATGATGACGTTTTATTACTGAATGCCTTTCATTTTCTTGATTATTATCATAGTGGGAAATCGTAGTGATGACTTTTAACTTCAGAATCCGTGTATTTTGCATTCCTTTGATTGCAGATCATCGTGATTAATCACAGAGGTGACGTATATTACGAATAAGTTGTCCTTGATTTCCATCGATAGCATCTTGGTTATCCACTATCAGCGTATTAGATAATAAATGCGCGTGGTGACGCCCAGATCGTGCTGGGCACGGTGTACAGCGTGCAAGTGGCCGTCACGTGGCTGCAGTCGACGTTCCTGTACGTGCGGGCGCAGAGCAATCCCCGCCACTACGGCTTCCCCAAAGAACTGCCCAGCCTCCTCTCCAAGTTTTCTGGTGAACCTTTAGTTTTCCTCGTAACTTTTCGACCCACTTGAGAAAAAACAGTTCTATTTTAATTGTGATTATTCTAGCTCCTCACGCGTACCCATGGTTATCTCTTCGTATCGGACTCGAAACAAAATTAGAAGGAATAAACTAAAATCAATCCTACTATAGTGTCTCTGAATTTATTCATAATAATTCCTCTGGCTTACAGCTGTAAAAAGTTCATTCGAGACCTGAAAAATTATTTTATAAGCCACTCGAAGTGGATGAGTAACCTGAAAATGTGTTGAGTTAATTGTTTTCTTTAATCTGCTCGTGTGAGTTATAAGCTTTTGTTATTCCCTGATTGTTGACATGAGCCTTAATATCTTGCGTTTATACCAGAGCTGTGCAATCGCGAGGTGTCGCTGCTGGACAAGGCGGGTCTGGTGGTAGTGGACGAAGAAGGAGCCTTGGCGGCCACTCGTCTTGGCGAACTAATGGCGCGCTACTGCGTCTCCTTCCGCTCCATGAACATCATGCTTAAGGTCACCTAACTTACGAACATATCGATAAATGTTTAGATGAGAAGAATCTTGCGCAGTTTCGGTACATCAGTTTAGCATATCCTGCAATCTTTTAAGTGCATAATCACACAAATCTGTCAGATTGTCGCCTTGCTTAAAAACGTACGAAGAAAAGTTGAAGTGGGACGAACTTGCTCAGTATTGGTTCACCGTATATTTCAAGCTTTAGAGTAAACGGTCGCTAACATGTGCCATTTTCTCACCAAACTTATCAAAAAACTTTCAGATCAGAACAAACCTGCGTAGTTTTAGTTTATACTTGAACTTATCAGTAAGCAATCGCAAAAAAGTGTAATCGTTTTTTACCAAATTAAAATGTTTATTCATGATGGAATAGAATCCTAATTTGCTCCATGTAAGGATAATCTTGCAAGCTAAATCTTTACAATCAAAAGTAAGCCACGCAATATGATTGATGAAATGCTATGTGCAATAAAAAACCACTCCCGACATAGTATGCTAAAACTATTGGTGCATGTAAATTAATTGAGAGGTAAAATTCGAAAATTTTTATAGGTTCGCGGAGACGAAAGCCTCAAAGAGCTCCTCACCCTCATCGCCGAGTGCCACGAATTTTCCGACGTAAAGGTAAACATTTTGCTTGCCCATTAGAAGAAAATATTCTGGCATCAAATACATAAATACGGTGTTCCCACAAATCAGAATGCTTCTAACTCAACATAAATACGATTTATATCAGTTTTTTTCACTTGACAACTAACTGTATTAACTAAACAAAGTCAAATCTTGAAGTTCACGAAACTAATTGGTAATAATGATAGCGACAAATTGAGTAATTATAGTATTAAGATTTACGGTAATGCATAGTAAACATAAAATTAAAATGTTGAAAGAAAATTCTATGAAGGGTGTTAGCTTAAAAGTTTGATTTGTTGTAAGTACAATTATGTTGCAGCTGAGAACGTCGGAGAAACGTCCTCTCAACGAACTGAACCAGAAGAAAGTCAGCGACGAGCGAGGCTCCAGCGTTCGTTTCCCCGTGCAGGGCAAGATTAAGAACCGCGTCAACAAAGTTTTCTGGTGGGCCAAAACTTAACCACTTTCTAAACTCCACAAATAAGTAGAAATGGTTACAAGAACTAATTTATCCTCATAGTTAATGAAGGGTTTATTGTTGCACTGCGTACAACATTAAAGTTCATGGAATACGAGGGCGCTGGAATTTCATGTCCAGACATTAATAAATTTTCCATCGCGAAGACAAAAACCTCGAAATTCATGTTTTCTCTCTTTTTCTGGTCTGCTGAACTTGGCACAGAAACGACTCTTGATTGCATTTCTATATGTTCGACTATTTTTTGTGAAACGTGTTTTCCCTCCCTCCATTTATTTGAGTCCATTAGAGAATAATCTATTTAGAATAAGGCTCAATTTGTCAGAGACGAACACATGTAAGCAAAGTAACGAATAAAGCAATAACAACAGAAGCAGTACTGAAGCAAAGTGTGTATGGTGGTGGCGTTCAATAATAACAATTAAGTTAAAATATTGCAAGTCGTTCAGTCTGGTACAGGCTGTATTTGGCTGCCTGCCACTCACAGACCCCGGGCTGTGCCAGGAGACCAACAAGATCATCCGTGTTGGGCTGAGGCTCTCCAAGTGTAAGTACATTCTTAGCTCACGCAAAATGCTCAGCAATTCTTAGAGTGATCGTGATCTCTACGATGATCGTACATTCAGGTTTCAAGTCTGTTATTTCTAGGATTAGTGAGAACCTTCTTATTTGCCACGGCCATCTTCCACTAGGATGCTGAATGCATTACGGAATGTGTATATTTTGTGATTATTGTTTTCGTTTATTCCTTACATTTAAATTACAATGAAATTTTTTTCTGGCTATTAGAATTTCGGAAAATTTGCATTCCCATTTGAAGTCTGAGGATAAATTCAAAGGCTATCATTTGGACAAAAAGTCTATTTTTAAATAGACTAAATAATATATTTAAAAGTCATGATTGCCTAAAGTCTATTTTTTAGAAATCATTTACGATGAATATTGGTGGATGCATTGATCAAAGCATAAAATAGGGGTGTATTGGTGTTAGTTCATTATCAAGCGATTATCATTGAGTTAGCCCATCTGGTGATCAGGTCTAGGCAAAGTTCTGGGATCACGAGGTTCAAATGGTTATTGACTGACCATTAACGTCCCATCAACACCTGGTGAGTATCATGAAGTGCGTATACCTTATACATGCCTAGGAGAAGTGCTGGGATCACGAGGATCAAATGGTCATTAACTGACCATTATCGTCCCATCAAGGACAAGCGAGTATCATGAAGTGTGTGTACCTGGTTTACAGGTCTAGGGGAAGTTCTGGGGTCTCGAGGATCAAATGGTAACTACGAGGCCCAGCTCAATGCCATGCTGCTGAGCAAGTGTTTCGCGTGTCGGCTGTGGGAGAACTCGCGCCACGTGACGCGACAGCTGGAGCGCGTGGGACCTGCCCTCGCCACGGCGCTGGCCAAAGCCCGCGTCGTCAGCTTCACGGCGCTCGAGAACGCCAACCCCAGGGACATCGAGATGGTTAGTTCAACAAAAGTCACGTTGTTATGGTAAGTTCAACCCAAAGTCCCGTTGAGAGGGTTAGTGCAACCCAAAGTCACGTTGAGATGGTTAGCTTTACCCAAAGTCACGTTGAGATGGTTAATTTAACAAAAAGTTTCGTTGAGATGTTTAGTTGAGAAGAGCAAATGAAATAAATTACATTACTGACGTTAAAAGTGATCAGTTTCACGGCGCTCGAGAGTGCCAACCATTTAAGACGATAATAATCTTGAGGCGATAATCATTTGCTTATACAAGCAACGCTGATGAAAGTGGAACTAAGTTTCTCATTAGAAATTAACCATAGAAAATATTTCAGTTTGAAAAAATCAAATGAGAATCATTGAAAGATTATTACGGCGTCACTAAGTTGGTTTTCCCTGAGAATAAACTAAAGTTCCCACACAATCGCGTTAGTCTATTCTGAAAATTCTCATCTAGATAATGCTGTAATTCAGTCATTATTCAGTATGATGCAGTTTGCCTGAGAAACATATGTTACGATGGGCATCGAACATTTTCGAATTTGTACATATACTTTTATTTTTAGGAATGTTGAGATGAAAAAATATTCTAATAGACGTCACGATGGACATTGAGATTTTAAAATGTATTATTTAGAAGCGCCACGATGGATATTGCGATTTTAAAATGTATTACGTAGTGGCGCCACGATAGATATTGTGACTATTAAAAGTATTACTGGTAAATGCCATGGTGGACACATTGTGGACAATACCAATAATTTCGTTTGTTTATCAGGTGTGTAGCCGCCAGCCGCCGTTCGGAAACAAACTCCAGGAGATGGCGTCGCGCCTGCCGCGTTATGAGCTCACGCTTCTGCAGCAGGGAATGGTCATGTTCGCTTCATGGTTTCCTCTTAAGCATTACATGTATCATAAAATATAAATATATCTTAGGAATTTGGAATCGTGCTTGAATTTAAAGGCACGTCACGCTTCAGCATGAGAGAAGGTGAATTTAATTTACTTTATTTTGCCCTCGTGAAGATTTCATTTTAACGATTATGGAAAGTCTCGTAGTAATTCGTATGACGTTACAGGTGCAACAGGAGATCTGCACGCTGGAGGTCGTGATCCGCCTGTGTAACGTGAGCGCCGTGCAGGAGGGCAGTCCGGTGGGCCCGAGACACTCGAGTCTGCTCATCGTCGGGGACCAGGACAACAACACCGTGTTTTCCCAGCGAATTACGTAAGTCACACTCCGCATAAGTGCGTCATGGTTAAAGAAAAAGTTTCTGGAAGTGGTAGTTGGGGAATGAAACATTTTGAACTCAATTTCGCGGGCGTTAAAACTGAAGTTTTAAATTTAAATCCCTCTAAAAGGCACCAGCACGTTTCTCTTCTAAGGAAGATGAATTATTTTCAAGTAATTATTTTTAAAAATCCCTTACTGAGGGAACGAAAACTCCTCAGAGGATATTCCTTTTGATCAAGTAATCAGGTAAATGATAAACCGAATTTTGTTTGGAACTTATAAGCTCAATTGTATTTTAAGTAGCTTAAGTTGTGTGGACTACAATGGAATTTTTGTACAGCGATGCCAGCTTGTTGCGGACGGGTGAGGTGAAGCGGCGTGTGGTGGTCAAGAGACCTGCTGAAGGAGACGAGCTGGCCTTCAACTTCATCTCAGAGACATGGGGTACGGTGCCGTACTGTTGTTTTTTACGTTATAAGTTCCCGGCGCACGTATCCCTTAGCGAGGTACTGCATTCAGTACTTGTATCATTATGTATTTTTTGTTTCACTGTTTTCCCGTTGAATATTTTATTCCGCGTGTGATGTCTACCACATATATTCTTTGCGTGCGATTCTTAACTTGTACACGGAATTAGACTTGTATAATTAGGATTTCAATTTTATGTGCTTCTATGCGCTGTGCGGTACTTCTGTAGTCTTGAAAGCTTATCTTCCATGGCTTATCAGTAACGTAACTCACGAGGAAGAAACCCTAACAATATGCAAGTGTGTGCTAAACATCTGTTTGAATAAGATTAGAAGTCCGTTGGGTTTTTCTGCTAATCACTCAAACGTGAATTTACCGAATATTTTATTTTTTAAGATTTTTTATTCATGGGAAAAGTTTGAGCGCAATCGACAATTGAATGAGCTTCTTTAATTTTATTACATGAAGCTGGCTTGGATATCCAGGTCAACTTCAATCCGCGATACAGCAGCCCTCATTCGACGAACCTCCTGCCCAGTGAAGAAGGTGAGAAGNACAATTGAATGAGCTTCTTTAATTTTATTACATGAAGCTGGCTTGGATATCCAGGTCAACTTCAGTCCGCGATACAGCAGCCCTCATTCGACGAACCTCCTGCCCAGTGAAGAAGGTGAGAAGTGGCATCAACGGCAGGAAGATGTAGGCTCAGTAGACACAAAAACATTCTAAACAATTGTAAAATATTAGGGAAATCTAATTTTTTCCTGTTCAATGTTTTTACTTCTTTTGGTTTTCAACCGGCGTGGCAAAAGAAGTATCGCCCCCTGTGCCATCACCACCTGAAGAAGCTGCGCGCGGCAACCACCTCAGGTCGTCAGTCCCTGCAAGCACCACGTCACGACGGTTGTGTCTTCATCAGTGTGCCAATAAGCTGCTCTGTGCTCATAACTGCTGCAAGGTGATGAGAGTGTTTCATCAATGCCAACAATGATCAACACTTTGTGTGCTAGGTTCCATTATTAATTCAAATGATTACGGAAACCTAGAGTGACATGTACTTTTTTTATTCAAACAAATACAGACACCTGAAGTTCTCTGTA
>JALHKN010048681.1:0-10458 GCA_039513755.1 Hyalella sp. 3TK10
ATATAATTTATAAACGCGTATCCGTGAATATTTTAGAATCAATTAGTATAGATATACGAAACGAGAATGGAGGGGTCGTATCTTTTGCCAGTGGTGGAAGTACAATGTGTATTCTACATTTCATGAATAAACTATAAAATAGTGGGAAATTAATGATCGTAGTTAATCACTCTCTGGACACCGTGCGGACACCAGTCATTACCCCTGGTGGAGGAAGTTTTGAACTTCTCTCCTCTGATGCTAAACGCATGAGAGGAGATAGCTTGGATGATATACAAGTCTTCAAAAGTAATGTCTATCATCAGCGAGTGGGTGGACTTTTTAGTTTCTTCTCGCGTATTTTAAGAAATACAATCCCATTCCTAAGGAGGACGGTATTACCAGCCGCCACTGGATTCGGTCATAATGTTGTAAACGATTTTAGTGAGTATCAAGACGTTAGAAGTTCCTCAAAAAGACATGGAATTGAGGCTTTGAAAAATGTTGGGAGGAAAGTTTCTCAAGGAGGTAAAGTCGCGAAGAAAAGACGCCAGAAAAAAAGCTCTCCTAAAAATAGTACATTCAAGAAGTATAATATCGCCCCTGACATATTTACATAAATATAGGTTAAGCATTCAAAGGAGTTTAGTCTAACACGGAACACCACGAGGATAAGATGAATCTAAACATGGAATCTGGTGGAGTTCAGAATTGATGCCTTCCCGACCCTAAACAGGAAGCATCGCATCGAATCGTCAATAAGAGCAACTTATGACAGAGACTTTTTGAGTGTGAACGCGAGTCTCTATGGCGGTGGTATAAATGATTCATTTATTGAATTTCTTTTGGAGGCTGTTGATTCCCAATTTATTGATTTTTCATCAATTAATATCGAAATGAAACTACAAATAATGAAAGATGATGGATCGTCCATTGTTGCAACAGATAATGTGATATATGTGGATGGTATACTACATCGATTATTTCAAAGTCATGAATTATTACAAAACGGTGTTCAAGTTGAGGGATCAAATACATTCGGTCTGTTGAATAATTTGAAACCCTACTTCACTATGCAGCGAAATGACATTGATGGATTAGGACTAAATATGTTGTACAAGTTAGTCGAAGATGATATTACAGATACGATGACGGCTCAGTTTTTTACATCGGCTGTGGGAGTAGAAAGAAGATCATCGAAGATGCCCGACAATCAATTCATCTAATGGGACCACTCCACTTTGATGTTTCCTCCTGCCAACAATTTTTAATTTATAACGTAGATATACGAATTAGACTAGAGTTGGCTAAACCTTCCATTATTCTTCTATCGAGTGACAACGAGAATTATAGCTATCGTATTACTTTATGTAAGTTATGGGTAAAGCGTATTGTACCTGTCCCAGCCGCCCTAATTGCACTAAATAAGGTGTTAACGAAAGAAAATAAATATCTCGAATATATCTTTATACGACCTATTATGCGCACCATTCAGTTCCCTCAGGGATTGACTTCACTTACGGTTGCGAATGCCTTCCAGAATGTTCTCCCCCAACGCATTGCTGTTATCGCATTGACCCAAAAGGCCTATAATGGATCATATAAAAGAAATGTAAACTATTTCCAGAATTTGAATATTAGTGAAATTTCACTGACAGTGAATGGGAGTGTTCAAAGTAAAATCACGTCAAAGTTTCCAAATGAACCAGCCCTGGCATGCAATAGAAGCATTGATAATTTATGTATTGACAAATCGAATTTATTTACCCGCAAAAATTTTGTAAGTGGACGTACAATCTTTGTCTTTCATACTCGCCCGAGAGTTGTTGGGGATGCATTGAACTTGGAGAGGTGAGCAAATTCGAGCATAAGTATAAATTATAATACAGCCTTAACAGAAAATTGTATACTCCTTATAATTGGCTACACCCAAGGTGTAATGCAGATCAATGCCGCACGAAGAGTTTTTCCCAACGATCTTCAGTAAACATTCCAATCCGAAGGGTTTAAGTGTGTGTATGTCACGCCAGTCAGGGTAATTGACTGCCTCAGGCATGAACTTGGAGGCCTTACCGTGACTGATCATGCCGGGCCGAGCTACTCATGGGAAAGTACCTGGATGTAGCACGTTAATGATCGTAGAGACGGTGCCGAAAAAAACAAGGAGCGACCATTACAAATTTCTGCCTACCTCTCCACACTCTGTAGCTTATGTTTTTTTATGATCTTTGTATTACTTTCCCAAAATAAATATCAATAAATTGAAATGGTTTACTTATCCTGTAAATACTTACCTGCGAGAGAGAGACTTGAGAATGAATGAGAATAAATGTGAATGAGTGAATGCGAATGAATGAGAATGAATGCGAATGAATGCTTAAATGAGAATGAATGTTAATGAATGAATAAATGAGAAAGAATGCGAATAAGTGAATAAATCATAAATAATGCGAATGAGTGAATGAATGAGGAAGAATGCGAATGAATAAAATAATATTGAAATAGAAGAAATGAATATAAAGTGAGAATAAATTATATTAAAATAGAATAAATAAAGCGGAAATTAACGTCGGGGAGTATTGGCGGGCTATCGGCGGGTTATCGGCGGCCATTCGGTGGGAGGGTGTGCGAAAAAAAAATCTACGGGAATTTTCACGCCGGGGTTGGGGAGGCGGTTGCTAGGCAACGCGGCGGCCATCTAGGAAGTGTGTCCTGAGATACTGCGTCCTGTGAGGGCATATCACCTACTAACGCATGGCCTGAAGTCAGACCGGGGACGAGAGCCTTTAACAAAAATATTACGCTGCACATAGGAAATGTCATTGGCAAATGATTTGCAGATAAATTTTCCAGGCATCTTTCAATAATTTACAGAAAGTTATAGAAGAAATTCGCGTAGTTTCCCCTTCTGGCAAAGTGAATTTCTTGACCGCCTCAATGAGTGAAGTTGATTGCAAATAATAAATAATTTAAAGACACCTTCGATCCCTGCTAAATAGTTCATATCTAGGCTGGAGCCGAATCTACTTCCTCTAGACAAATGGGAGCAAGTTGAATAGAAAAATAATGACGGACCAACAAACCCTACAGCGTCGACGCAAACTTCAGGCAGGTACTGCGGTTTCAGCGATGGGAACTAGACATCAACAGGGAAAACGAATTCTCTAAGTATCCTTGACATTAACGATTAGCACTAGAATACCTTCAAGCTGGGTAAACGAATCAAAATTTATAGTTACAGTTGAAGAAATGTATGCTCTATCGCGAATAACTTTAATCTATTGATCATTAATGGAATGTAGCTACCAAAATATGCTTATTTTTATTCATATTTTTTTCTAATACAAGTTTACTTCCATCTGGGGTTCATAACTAAGTAGTTGACAGCGGACCAAATTTATTCTGTCTACAGTTTGCGGTGACAAAATATTAATAAATGATAAACGATGACAGTCGATGCATGGTTTTGAATTTTTCATCTTCTTTAGCCTTAAATTTAAGGATAATTTATGTATCACAAATCACTGACACGCACTCTCGTCCTCCATACGAATGATTATTTTGATTTGTATCTCATGTAATATATTAATGTTTTCCTGCGTATAATGTTTTCGGAAGTATAAGGTCTTCTGCCAGTTTGTAGAAATGATTTTCATGAAAAGTATTTCATCTGAAGCGTAATAAAAAATTATTATTTGCGTACCGAGTTTCAGGGAATTATCGTCTATATTTGCATAGCTTCAAAGCCTGGCAGCATTGTTGAGCTCGGGTATAATTTTTCATGATTCTGATCTTATCGGTTTTACAAACGTAATGGTTTTACAATACAACTCGTCGATTCCTTGAAGAGAGTCAAACGATATTGCTTTCATGGAGTCCTGTGATTAAAAAAAAAAATATCTTAAGTAGCCTATCATCCAGCCGATGGAAGTTTAGAATTCAATATTAAATCGTATTTTTGCTTCTAGTTTTATTTATTCGAAAATATTTACGATACATATTAAATATATTTCGTTTCGACCTATTTATCGCTCCAAAAATATAATTCGCCGAACAGCCCTTTTCATATTTTTCGATCAATCTGATTTGAAAAGTATGGGCATCCTCAAAACTTAGTCAAAACCGTGAGTAATTATAATGTTCAAAAACGATAAATTAACTCGAACGTAAAGCGGTCGAGTCAATTTTAATAGCAAAAACAATATTTTTAGGTTACGGTAATATTGCAATTAATTTTATTACTGCCCGATACGATTACTTCATGAGTTTAAAAAAAGGTAATCATGTGTTTGTTATCTACAAGAAAAACTTGAAGAGATCTAAAAAAATTCATCTCATATTACATTGCAAACATATTATTATTTGGGAGATTATTTGGGATCACACAGTGCAACTCAGAACTTCTCACATGCATAAATTCAGATATTTTTTACCCTGAAGATCGTGAAAAGGAAACAAATTAAATTTTCGAATGCCTTATTAGTCAATGTGGAAGTAAAAAATCTTCTATTGTTGTGTGGTAAATATATATATACTTGTTATTTTATGTGTTGTTGCTTGCAATAACCTTCCTCCTTCCTCCTAAGTTCGTTTGAACCAGACGCCACGACAATCGCTTCGTAGAATAATAATGCACATGACTATCAATGTAGTTTGAAAAAGGAAACATAAAATTTATAATTATATATAATGAACATTAACGCACAAACAGCTGTATGCAATTTCAGCGCGGCTCTCTCAGACTTGCTCGAGTATACAATATCTTGTGCTAAGTCTTGTTTACTGTTAAATAACCTGAGACGCAACTCTGCAAGAAGTTCACTTGTAGTAATTAAACTGAGCAAACAGCAGGCAAACTTGCGAGCCAGATCTGTTCTATGTCATAAACTGAACACATTTGCTCAGAACATTTGCGCTCGATGTTGCTGAGGGTCCTTCGAGCAGCGATCGGACTACTCCATATATTTTTATCCCCTAGTATTTTTCATTAGTGAAACAGTGTGTTTTATTTGTTCGTTGAATATACCCTACAGTTACACAACCGCCCAGTGCATATTCTCATTAGGTTGTTTTTCATCACAGGTAAGTTCTACTTAGAATGAAAACAATATTCTTACAATAAAAATGAAGTTAGATGGAAATATTTTAAAATAAACACATAAATAATTCCACTTGGAACAATCTTCCGTTAATAATGTGAATAACAAGTTGATAAATTCATCATTATCTGGCACAGGATGATTATTAGATCTTTTATAACATTATTCATGTCAAATCGTATTATGAAAGTGATCATCATGATTGGATCAATTCTTTGTTGATAAGAATCACAAATTCGAAGGTTCAACAGATTTTCAAATTCAATTTTAAAAATTTCATTGAAATTTAACAACTAATAATTTAAAATAATTTCAAATTATTATTTTGGAATACCTCATAGAGCCCCATCTATTATAACAGACAAGTTTTAGAGCATGAGCTCATGAGAACGTATCCAATAGGGAATCATAGACGAATAAGCGGCTACTGATATATAATGTGGACGCCGCCATGTCTTGGCTACCGGCAAAAATAACGGGAGAGTGCACTAATTTTTGTAACATAACTAGGGTAACGGGTAAAGCTTCAATCAACAAAATTAATGCCAAAAATATTCCCCAAAATATTATTTATTATTATATAATTATTATTCCCCAAAAATATTATTTATAACTTCAACATTATGGTAATATGTGTTTCTCAACCTTTGAGATTCCATTGGTAATAGGTTAATGCTCAAGTAACTGTGGGCATGGATATTCAAACTAAAAACTATTTGATGTAGTGAATTTATTTGCAAAATAGAACCATGTAGCTGCTACATAAACAGACTGTTGAATTTACCCATGAAAACGATCAAAAATCGGGAAGAAAGAGGTTTTCTTCTCACATGGGAGCTATCAGGTTCCCCTAAGGATTTCAGTTCAGGTTCATAGGGAAATATCATGTTGTTGATATTCAGTTTTTAAGTATCTAATGCTTTGTAATATCTGGTAAAACGTCTCTCATGACTTGAAATCGTATAACGATCTACCTAAGTCAAAATTTGACTGGGGTCGATCGTTGAAACTGGTGTAAATCGTTGAAACTAACGTTTAACGTTGAAACTGTCAGGTTGCCATTCAAATATCGGCTTACATATGCATAAAAATGTCATATTGTTACCATACAGTCTTTACGTATCTAATGGCTTTCAATCTATGCACACAGTAACAATGTTACATGGGCATGGAAAAATATGTTAATTCTATCCTGCAACTAGCTGGATGGAACTAACTATTTTCCCTTAGGGGTTAGGTACATTATTTTTGAAATGGTTAGGTAGTTTACACATTATTTTGCACCATTGGTCTGAATAGCATAAGCATATAGTTACTAAACAGTTGCTAAGCTTCTGATAACTGTGGTATGCGCCCATTGCAACCACGTTAAATGAACATGGGAATACTGTGCAGCTTCTACAATCCAACTAGCTGGTTAATGGATTAATTTCACACGACATTTTCATGTCGTGGTTAGGCAATTCATTTGTCAAAAAATTTAGTTAGTTTGAATAGAATTAGTTAGAATAGAACCACCGTGCATTAATTACATGCGTACTACAAATCTGGTGGGTTAGTCATGAAAAATATCCATAAATATTTTCAGGAGGAATGTTAGTGGCGGCCAAACGGCTTACGGCAGTGTCGTCAAGAAGCCAAACACGATGACATGATTCGCTGTTCCCCAAATGAGAACCATGGACAAGAATCCGTTGGCCACTAGATGGACAACAGTCGGCCACCGATACTCTACCCATGATTTTCAGCAGACCCCGTACGTCCTTTAATTATAGCAGAGCTGCTGAGACCCTCTTGAGTGCCCCTTCTCATTTGTCTTGGTGTCCTCAAATCCCTGCACCAAACCACAAAATTTCTTATGACTCCCGTCGTAAAACACTACGACCGAGATCCTAGGTCAAGACGCATGAATGCTTGCTTGCCGAGCGCACCTCTAACTCAAGGTACAAACTTTGACAAACAGTATACAAACCCCAAAAAAACGAAATGTCCATGAGTAACGAAATATCCATGATTGCTACGTTTTCAAGATATCGGATCATAAATATTTGAAGATTCTAGGGAAATTTTGGAGAAACATTTGAAGATTTTAGGGAAATTTCAAGTTTATTAGGAAACATTTGAAGATTCTAGGAAAAAAGTAAAAAATTTAACTAGAATCATAAATGTTCATGATTCGATATCTCGATAACGAAGCATTTTTGGACATTTCATTATTCCTGAAATAGTGTTAACTGTGGGTTTTTATACAAATATCAAATTTTGTACCGTGAGTTAGAGAACACCCAGCATAGTTCATGGGTACTCTTAATTTACCATCTATGCTGTCGCAAAATACTATATCAATTCATACTTTTGTGAAATTAGCTTCTGCATTTTAGTTAAATAATTTCCAAACTTTCAGAAAAATTCAGCAAAGGAAACTTCTAATTTATTAACATACAACTCGATGGTTTTGTTTACGTAGTCTATAGATCCTTTGAACTCCTTCAAATTAACATTTATATTTAATAGGATTGACACCCCGAAAACGGACACAAATATAATAGCATAGCGCAGCTCCTGAGTTAGAAAGAGGAGCGTTTATCTGCTACAAGCGTTTATCCGCCTCAATAACTGGCCCAACCGTGTGATTGAGCGGCAAACCCGCCCTTGAATATTATTGTTGGACCCGCAGTCTTCAATCCAGGACCTCAATTACTTGCATAAAAATATTTATATTTGCACGACAAAGCAGTGCCTCATAAATTTAGTAGTGTGAAGTAGTTTTGAGCTGTGATATCCTGAAGCCAAATAATTTTTGTTATTGGAAGGGCTCCCACGCGTCATGTTATCAACTGAGGAACTTCTTTGAGCATCAATACTAGGGACGAACTAATCAAGTGAGGGGCGTCTTTGCCCAGAACGACCGGGATCCCACTGACTAATTATGTGTACTGAAGAGGGGATGAACGCGTTCTAAACGCAAGATCTAAACTGGTTATCGCAGAACGCAGTAGGCATGAGATCTGTTCATATTAGGAGTTGTTTGGAAGAACTTTTCACTGCCTGATCAGTTCAATAACCAAGGTAGGAATTGCGTGAAATTCATGTTCCAATCTAAAGGTTTTCCAATCTAATCTAAAGTTCTAGGGTTAGAAATATCGTGTCAAGTTCATGTGTCGAATTTCTCTGTGGGTGATTCAGCTTCATCGTTAACAAATTATAAAACTTCATTTACTTCTAAGAATCAGCTACACTCGGTGAATGCCAAACTACTCCAATCAAATTGTAAAAGATTGCACAACAATTCTCAGAGTAAATATTTAATTTGATACAGGTTATCACAATAGCGATACAGAACGAATCGACAAACGTGGCTAGTAAAAAAATCTCCATGTGTTCATTTTACTCCTTACAAAATCCTGGTATCTTTTCATTTTTTCTTTCATGTTTTTTTCAGAAAATTCCAATTGATTTAATTGTTATGCTCCTCAAAACATCAACACAAGCAATTTCTCCATCAGTATTGTTTTTGCAATTTAATAAACTTTCACTTTGTAATTGTTTTTGCCCCCCGGCGGGTGCGTGAAGTGGAAAAGTTTTGACGTTTCAAGATCGCTCACAATATGAAGCCGAGCTTTGACTGCTTTAGGGCGGAACTTCAGTCATTAGCTGTTCGGTCTAACGCAAAGTCTAGTAAAACTCGAAAGTTAGGATGAGTCTGCACATGAATGCCCGGCAGCGTTCACAATTTGTTTGCTTTCTCCCTAAAAATATCATGGCAGCCTGCAATAGAAATGTGAACACCGATGAAAAATAAAAATAAAATGAAGTTGACAGCTGAATTAAAGTCAATACGCATCTTGTTAAGTACATCCCACAAGCTTAAATACCATTTTCATACGATGTTTTTAATTGAAACATATTCATGCTGCAAATATTTGCTGTCACGAACGTGAATTCAACTTCCATACCTGCCGATGGTCTTCATGTTTCATGCTAACAGCTGTCAATATTTTAAGATTTTCAGTCATTTTTTCCAATTTTGTTAATGTAAAACTGTTCTGCTATTTGGACTTAGTAGCAGCCATTGGACCAACACAATACAAAACACTAACGATAAACATTTACAAGAAGAAACATAATTACTATTTTGGCTGATAAGCTTGGTCATGGCCATAGAATACAATTAACAGGCGACTCTATGAGATTATATGCTATGTGAAAAAAAAAAAAATTACCAACTAGGTTCAGAGTATGTGCACTTCAAGACAAAGTGAAGCAGTATAGCTTTATAAATTTAGTCGTAGTAATAAAGTTTTATGTCAAATTTGAATATTTGGGACAGATTATTCAACATTATGCTTAGTTTCATGCAACTTTTTTTTGTTATTCTATGGCTTCTCAAACATATTATAATTCCCACATAAAATACAACATGTTACCTGCGTCATTCAGCTAGTTATATGAAATTCAAGAATAACAATCATATCGCAAGGCATTCGCTGCAATAAAAATATATTCGCTGTAGCAAAATTATTTTTTTTCAAGGTTTCAGAAGAAAAAATCTAAAGATCATTCAAACACAATCTTCGAACTTGTTAGCTCTTGTTTTAGGATAAAATCAGTAGCAAAATTTTCCACATTATTCATTGGTCGGCAACAAAAAAATAATGAATAGTCTTGAGTGAAAAATTAAGGTGCCGTGCAAATAAAATACCTGACATGGAATTCTATAACATTAATACACAAAATACTGAATGTTTCCCTTCAGTTCAAGCTCAATTCCACTTTATTTCAGATGATTGTGGAGGGCTAAGCCAAGTTGTCAACTGCAGAAGATATTGAGGCATTTCACAATATTTAAAATTTCGGCTTTTCTCCATTCGTTGAATTTAACTTAAAATGTATAAGCTACAAGCCATTTCAACGAAAATGATTGGGGTTTTACTGCGATGTCAAGTGTTTGTTTTATATGAAGGCAACCTTCTATTCACAAGATTATCAAATATTCATCAGGAAAACACCGTGGACATTTATTTAAAAATTTAATAGGTAAGTAACCGATTTTTCCTTGACCCCATAAACTGTTAGAGCGCAAAAAATAATATAAATAGAAACTATTCGCGTCTTAAATGCATATTATGGTCAAGTCAATAAGTTTAATAAACAAATTTTTGCTCCTAATGACAAAAAAACACAATTCGCAGCGTTGAATAAATATCTTCACATTTTCCGGCAATTTATTTTTATATTTAGTCTCTGCGAGGCCTATTCGCTTCCATTAAATTTGTTCCGACATGAAAATCCAATTAAGTCAACAGGAAAAATTGTGGAGACGTCCAGATTCGTCACAGTCATGGAACCGCACGTCTTCTGAATAGCGAAGTCACACGAG
>JALHKN010049156.1:0-11158 GCA_039513755.1 Hyalella sp. 3TK10
GGTGTCAGGTCAGAAAAAAACATTACTGCGAAAGAGTCATAAATGTCAGGGAGTGCTAGCTTCTGCAAAATGATCCTTTCCGTTGAATGCGTCAGGAACAATCTTGGACCCAAAAATGATTGACGGTTTGAGTTGGGCTTGCAAATAAAAACGTGTTGCAAAATATTTATTCAAGCCACTCACGAGAATACTCGTTTAAATGTGTTTATCATGAATAAGCTGGGTGCTTCATCTGGAGGCGTGATCACATACAGACATACTTTCCGTGTTCACATCATACATGTGACTCATTGCCTGAATGTTTGGTGAAAAATAATACGTACGTTTGAGCTATTTTTGCGAATGTGAATAATCTTTGTCTATTTATATCCGAGGAAATTTATTTTTATTGTGTTTATTGCTGTATACAAAAGATTGTGACAAAAGCAGGCCGCTGCTATAAGTGTTAGCTTTATTTATTCAGTTTAAGAGCATCGTAAATTTATGATTCATCACTGATGCAGGCAGTAGCTCACAATTTGAAGCAGACGAAAACTCAAATTTTCAAATACTTTCTCGTTAAATTTGTATCTTAGTTCATTCTAAGCTACACTTTACCCTACTTCAACTCCGACCTAAAGCAACGTATTAACGGAACTGTCTGAGAACCGCAAGCGATTTAGCAGCGTTTGTTCCACTGAAAATTTCCCTTTGAAGTTCTATTTGCAAATTTATGGCAACCGCCTGCCACTCACCATTAATACTTGTTGAAGATAGGTGCAGACCGTCAAAACTGCTGCTGTTTCCACGTATTTCAAATTGAAATATTGAGTCATATTTAAACGGAACTTGAGATCGAACTCTCAAATAAACATCAGATTAAAATGCAAGTATATTTCCTTCAAGATTTCTAAATGTGCTAGCCTTGCTTCTACAAATTTAGCCAATTTGTTCATCTCAGCGCAGAGCATGAAGCAATACATCCAGAAACTGCAATGTTACCCAAAAAATCCTAAACAAAGAGCGTATATGGGTCCACGGATAATTATTTTCATTATAGTTTCTCCTTGGAAACAAACTATATGACTGCGTTATTCCGCTGTGAAAACGAGTAAATCATTTAGTTCAAAGGAGAATCAGTAAGCCTTTGCAGTAGAAAAACAAACATGAATGAAGAGGTTTTGTTTCGAAAACAGAGTTTACAGAAACTAAATTTTCAATGCGGGGCGTTTTTTGAGCTAACGAAGTAATCTGAAAGCCTGTTCAGCGGTTTTAATTTTTATTCAAAATAAAAAACAAGTCTTCTGACAGCACGTGTTGGCCGTTCACGTGAACGGAAATAATCATTTGTCCTCAACGACAATGGTGCAATCGAGTATAAAATCGAAATGCTCATATATGCTCTCACACCCTTTTTTCAATATCCATCCACCCTAATTTTATAGCATTATGGTCATATCTCTTTCTGTAACCTCATAGTTCAACAACCGACTGTCAATTAAATTGAAGATATTATTGATGCGCAGTGATGTGCAACGTTTTCCGAACACATGGAAAAGTATCGGTGGATTATCGGATCTAGATTCGTGGAAATTCTTTACCAGGCATTAATTTTAATTCCGTAAATGGCAGGTGGGTGAGATGTGTCTCATTTTCTACAAACCTCGCCTGAATATAGTTCATCAACATTTCCTCGTCTAGACAAGTTATCATTGAAAACAAACCAGCGCTAAGAAGAATGATTTTGATAAGGTTGTGCATTGTGGACGGGAAGAAAATGAGTTAATATTTAGCAAGATTCTTCTATAGAAATAAGAATTTATTATTTCTTAAGTAGTATCGAGCGATGATGTTATCTTGAATGCTAAATTTTGTTTTTGAGGATATATTCAGTCAAACTAGCTGTTTTCTAATCTTGAATGTGAGTTGGCCTCACGAATGTGTTGATTCTTCTTCACAGAAATTTTGTAATGATGACGGAGCTGAGTGTTTTTACATGAAAACCACTGCACTCGATGGAATTTACTTGTAAAGTGAAATCGAAAATGTGTTCAGACGTGTATTGAGATATGACCTAATTAAATTATTTTCTAGCTGTTTCGAGGTTCAAACAAGTTCTTGCAGCAGCGAAGGAACGTTGAAAAAAACGAATCCTTCAAAAAGTATTGGATTATATTGCAACGTGAACGCAATTTATAAAATTCTCATTCTTCCTCAATATGCCGTCGCCAGTGCAAATATGAACCCATGTTATATTAGCCTGTTGGAGAACATTTGAAACGTTAGAGACAAATATATCCCGAGGAGTGGAAAAATTTACAAAATCAGTTGAAGGGGTGGATGCACTGATATCTACTACAATTTTTCTAAATGTATTCAACTCCGTCGTACTAGATTCATCTGTCTGAATCCATTATACACTTTTGTGAGAAGAATATTTTGACGAGTGAAATAATAGAGACAATCCATCAAGATGGCGGAAGCACAGTTGTCCACGCCGAGCCTGTTTTCATCACAGACTTCCAGCGAACTTTTCTTCGGAGTCCCGGATGAAGTTGTCGACCCGTCCCTAGGTTTCTTTTCTTCGCCGGCGCCCCTGAACGAAAGTGAGCTGCCCATCGAAGTGCTACGCTATTTGTGTGAGAGCAACGATGCCGTCCTCAATTTGTCGACAGTCGAATATTTCGCTAACTTTACCATGGACGGCAGCACCTGGTCTTCCACCGACTGGAGCACGGCAATCAGGATTACCTTCATAGGTCAGTCAAATTGACTTATTTTTCATGGAAATCTATTACGCACCAACGAACATCCTCCGGGTTATCCTTCATATGTGATGTAAGTTAATTTATTTCCATGACTTGTGGCTGCAATCGGACGCGTGCCTAACAGGATTTTTTTTATAGGTGAGTCAAATCAACTTAAATTCATTTCTCTACGAGTTTCAATGAACGTGACTCCGGCCATCCGAATTGCCTAAACAGTCGAGTCGAATTAATTTTTACCCTGACCGTTTTCACGGTCAAAAGCATGAAATTCGAGATTGGTTGGTCAAATTAACCCTCATGATCCGTTGCAGGCTTCCTTTGACTGGGGAACAGCCGTCGGAATTGCCTAGTTGATCTATCTTTTATTTTCCCCGAAATATTTCACAAGAACTTGGAGTGAACATTTCTTAACTATATTTGCTTCCGACAAAGCCATTCCTCATGTTGTGGTTGTAATTGAATTACCTTTTCACATTTTCAGGAGCTCATGCTCTAAGAAAACGAGTATAATTTCAAAATCTCTCTTTTTTCAGACATTTCGGTAAATATTCCTCTAACGCCAAGAATTTAACTCTCAGACGTTTACTAACCCCGTAGAAAATCAAGTTTCCCATCGCAGTTACGTGAAACGACTATTCGTTGAAAAAATTGGACTGGAAGTACTTAATGCGGTATTGTGCTTCACCCCCAAAGTTTTACACTTTAACTTCCTAATTTAACAGCTATAAGCTGACGGTCATTTGAATGTCATTTAAAGATTAGGTTTGATCAGCAACGATATCTTCGACTGAAATGATAATCGGAGATGGCTGTTGGAATCTTCACATGCGCAAAATTTTGTTCATGCGAGTCCCATTCATTGTAAAATAAATTATTATTGGTATTATTACTCTCGATATTCTATGATTTTACAAATACGTTTTTAAAAGTTTGCTCATCTGCAAACAATTTTTAGGATCTCGTAAAAATGTCCGTACATGCATAAGAGTAATTTTGACTTTACTCATGAATGAGAATTTTCGTCTATCCAAAAATTCTGCATCTTTTCCTGACGATTTCCGACAGCAATTCACAAGCCAAATAAATCCTGTCACACCGTCGTGCGAAAAAGGCACTGAAAACTGAAAACAGTTTCAGAGTTTTCGGAAATAATCTTTGGACTCGGTTTTCCCCGACTAATGAACTTCATCTTTCGTGGAATAAGAACATAATCTCAAATTTTGTGTTTCCTTTAAAAAATATTCATTCTCTGTTCTCTCTATGTTCTTAGTATAGAGACTAAGATGCAATTCAATGGTAGCAAAAACCATTGGGATCTTTTGATGTTCTCTTAACTCAAAACCTCTCTCTGAATTTTTTACTTTGAGACGTGCCCTGAATTTCACCCCTCTCTTTTTCCGCGACCAACAGTCTTGCAATGTACCTTATATGCCAGTAATGGAATATAAATTCATTTCACATTTAGGAAACTGATATCGTGACCTGGAAAACAAATTTCTTTTAGTTCGAGCAATGGCTACATGCATGCTATGAACGGCTTTCTCTCGTTAAAAATTTCATCAATGATAGAGTTCTCTGTTTGGCTTCTTTGCGTTGCTCTCTTTGAGCTCCCGTGAATAACTCCCAAACGGAAATCGTATCAAAGGGAAGTAAGGAATCTAATACCGTACTGCCGCCGATGGAATCCGACTTCAAAGACACATAATAGAATGGATGAGAAGCAGCGGTTATCTAATATATAGGAAGGACCAAATCATGGAGATATAAGCCTTGTATATCAAGTCGAGCACGGAAATATTTCGATTGATTTGTCCATGATAGAATAGAATTATAGAAGTGACGGTCCAGGCAGGTGTCACAACCATCAAAAGTTTGCCCGCGTAAGATACAAACGTCGTGTCTTTTCCCTCGGTTGATCACTAGATTAAATCAATTGGAACGAAGCTAGAAACAAAGAGTTTACTCCCTACCGGTTGATGAGAACTAGAATAAATAATTGAAGTAGCAGTGCACTCAAATTAAAAAATATTAATTTGAAGTATAGAAATGGCTTATTTTTGAGTTAATGTTCTAAATCAGGTTAATGTGAATAAATGAGCATTGCATGAAAAGATTGTCCTCGAAAGCAACAAAAGATCGTGTTTTATTCATTGATAGACGCGAACGAGATTAAATGAAATGAGCGAGTGGTGCGGGCACAGAAAATATTTTCTTTGTTGCGCTGCATTGTTCGAATCAGGAGTTGTTTTTCTCTCCGATTGATCGATGATTGAGCCAATGATGTGAGGAAAACAAAAGGGGCTCTGACAGCTCAGAAATAACACCGAGTTCTCTTGCGGAGTTTAGGTCCTCCTATTGATTTTGTGCTCAAGAAAATGAAAGTGCATCGATGTACGAAGCATTGCGACTGAGACTTAATGGATGGAGCCCTGCTCAATTATGAGCAAGAAAATATCTCCGTTCATTGTGAGCTCGATTAAATATAAATGGAAGAAATTACAGAAATAAATGCAGATAAGTTGCTGAATCCAGACAGTAATCTATTCGCCCATCATAATTCATGAGATAAGTATGTAGAAAATCCTGGGAAAAGATCTTCCTAACAATACTTCAGTCGACTTCGCTTATAAGGCACTCCACTTATTAGGAATAGCAGCCTATAACAACAAACAAAACTAGTCCCGAATCAAATTCTATGCAGCCGCCGCGCTGAGTCATTCTGGATATGAGCCAGATTCCACTTGGAAGGCCTTGGACTCAAACACTCTACAAGTTAGTGTAGAAGCTAATAAGGAACAAACCTTTTTGCTCAAAAACATGAGGTAAACATATGAATGTAACACATTACAATTTTTCCATGCTTAACTGTCTTCTATGAAACTGCCGGTGTAGACAATCCATTTTTGCCCAGTGCAATTACTAGGTACGTGTATATATTACAACATATTGCGTTGCTTCATTTCATTTAAAATCTATTAATGAGCTAGTTCGATTTCTAACAGAAAGCAGCCCACTTTATGAATGTAATGAAGGCACTACAAATATCAAAAACTAGCAGGTTAACCCGGCGTTGCTCGGGAGGTTTTGTTCTTGGGTTTTTCTCTTGGGCCCCATGGATTGCAAATCGCAAAATATGAGACAATATTGAATTTCAATTTTTGAGCCGTATCTCACATACTTATTTCGTGTACTTATGTCTATAAAACTCTCAAATTTCAAACGTTTGTGATATCGCGATTATCTTGATTATATATGATTCTTATCTTGTGATTATACGATAGGTATTGTGGATCAGCCGACAAATTTATGGCCGATTTGATCTCCACCGGGTGAAAAACAATCGTCTTGCCTGCCATCATAACAATTATCAAACTAAAGTCTTGTGAATTAAAGAGAAGCTCGTTCAAACCCGCATTTATCAAAGAGCCCCCATTTCACCCCCGTTTTGTACCCCCATTCAACAAAGTAACCTCAATTATTTTGTAACCCCATTTTCACCACCCATGCCATCTAACACCCATTTAACATTTGGTATATAGCAGGGGTCACCAACCTGCCTTATACAGCCCGCTCATTTAACCGGACATACGGTGACATCACCCAGACGCTGCCACAGGGTCGTTTATTCATTTCCGTACATACATTTCTCACCAGCAAAACTTGTCTAGAGACCTCATCTCTGGCGCTAATGTGGTTTGGTATGTCAACTCCCACTCCTTATTCACAGGTTTTCCGAAAAACGCTTCGGAAAAGTTGGGCCGTACGTTGAGGAAGAAATATGGGATACAATAAGCTTTTGTAAATACCAATATTCAAGATAAAACCATGTAATAACGGCCGCAACTTATATACCTACACGTGTAGCTTCTCAAGAAACAGTCGCAGGGGTGGCGTACGGGTCATCTTAAGTTCGATTTCATAATTGTTTAATATTACCTTGTACGTTCTGTTATGTTATGGCCCGCGAGATTTTAATTTACGTCGAGTGCGGCCCGCAGGCCAGAATAGGTTGGGGACCACTGGTATATAGGTGAGGACAAAATCCTGTGATTTGGGGGAACTTGCCAAATACGCATCGGCAGATGAGCAGATAAAATATGATGGTATTCATGATACCAGGCTTCAAATTGACCCACACTCACACACAAATAAACTTTGTAAAACATATTTTAGATAGTAGTAGAAAGTCACAAAAACCTTGGTATATGTGATACAGCTACATTGCGTGAATTACCAATCATAAAGGAAACTGAAGGGTAAATACAATGGTATCTAAAAGTCTCGGTTATCGAACAATAACTGGGAAAAGATATAAAAAGAATTAATTTATTTCCTATTTTTTCTTATTACTGTTTGATAGCAGTATGTTCTCCCCAATGCTTTCATCCATCGAAACTTTTCTCTGGCAATAAAGATAACTTGAGTGTTTTCTATTAATTTTTTACACATGTTTTTTTCAGCCCATAGTCCTCGAAATATCAAACTTTCGGTTATATGAAACTGCCGCTTGTAAGGCAGAAAAACATTAGTCCTGATTTGGTCCTTATAAACGAAGTAGGCTGTACGTTATTTTAGCAGCCAGATTCTTGTAGATTACAGCACAAATTTTTACTTGCATATTGGTGTTGCAGTAAAATTTCCATCTGCAATTCTCAGTAAGGCTATACCAATATTGCAAATATGCCTTTTAGGCTCATGGCACATGCTTACTTTCATTTCCTTGCTCGTTGAATCTATTTAAATAACATCTCAATCTATCGCTTGACGGCACACAGAATTTTTCAGCGGCCAACCAAACATTTCAACAAGAGTATGGTAGGCTGTTCCTGATTTCGTGTTACTTTTAATGAGGCGTCCGTCCATAGATACTGCAAAATATTTATCTTGTTTGTGTTGTACCATGAGATGTTCTCTCGATAAAATATTTCTGTAAAGGTAGTGCAGATATTAGGTAAATATTCCTCGATATTATAGTGTATTATACGATCAGAGGATATGTATTCTTCTACGAGTAAATTGCTCATAAATTCTTTCGCACACAGCAGCTGAACTTTAACTTCCGATAATAAACTTATATCTTAGAGAGCATTCACGAATAATTGCAAATGTTTCACATCCTTTTGAAGCATACTTGAAGGCAGTCAGAGGTTTTAAATTACAAGCGTTTGTAAATTCTTTTACCAATTGTGCTCGCCGACCCCTGATAAATATTTATTATTTACATCAGAGCATAAATTAATTATGAGTTTAATTTATTAATCGTTTCCTTCGCAGTGCTTCTCTTCATTTCATCAATCATCGGCAACACCATCGTGGTGATTGTGGTCTTCTGGAGTCCCAATTTGAAGACGTCCCTCAATTTTTATTTAGTGAACCTAGCCATCGCTGATCTGTTCATCACGTGCGTGTGCATCTGGAACCATCTTGTGAAGAACATCTTCTACAACTACCCGCTCGGGCCCTTCATGTGCAGAATAGGATCCTTCGTTCAAGGTGAAATTATTTGCCATTTTCAGTTGAAATTATGTAAATGTACTCTGGCGTAGAAAATATGATATCAACAAAAATTCGACTGACCATTTGCAAAAAATGTTATTTCGTTCGAGGGTGAGATTAATCACATTTTTCGGCGAAAATTAAGTAACGTAACATTTTGAGAAAACCAATACCTTGCGATCATTTTAGACAAACTATACCCTCTTGACCCTCTCATATGCAGAATTAAAATGTTTTTTCAACGTTTTTTGTTTACCAGTCATGTAGTTGAATACAAGTAGCGTATCAATTTCAAGTCATCACGCGTGTTTAATTCCCTCCAGCGAAAAATAAGGCGGTTCGTTTAATACGTTAATTTTTCAATTTTCTCCCTCGAAGTGTCACTTTGTATACACAGATTGTTTTAATTCATTTTTAGTAAAATTGTCTTCATTCTTAATCAAGATTTCCCGAGTTTTTTGTTAACAAAAAAATACATGACTGTTAATTCCTTTGAATTTTGTATGTTTCTGTTAATTATTTGTTCTGACTCGTCGTATAACCCAAATGCAGTTGTCGGTGGGGAATTGTTTAACCATAATCGCGGCATATTTCCATGATTGTTCGATCAGATTTCTCAATTGCTTTACCCGGCTTTAGATTGTCGAGCGTCCTAGCAATAAATACAAATATATTCGAATCATAAAAGGAAAACATTTGCGATCAAATTATAAATTTATTTATAATATGAACAATGACGTGAAATAATGTATTCAAATTTACTGTATAAATACCAAATACAAATATATGAAAACGAGGTTGTTTCCCAGCACACGTTTGCTCTTCGGGCCTCTCAGAAAAATTGAATACCAATGAAAGAACTGAAAATAATCAACTCGTTCTTGTTGCCATGCATTCTGTTCTTCCTGTGGTTTAAATTGTGAATTTTCTCACGAAATTTTATTTTCTCACGCATTGAATACATTTTGTGAACACAGCCCCACTGCGATTATTTTTGGCATGCTGATGCTACCACTATTTGGCGTCACACTGAAAGTGTCAAAAGCGACATACCATACGATAATTTTGGGAATTATTTATGTTAGGATGCACCCGTTTTTGTACTCTCAGAATGTGATGTTTACAGTTCCGTTGATTTAGACCAAAAGGCATGCTTAAGTTTAACATGTTAGTCTTCAGCATGAACTAAGATGAAGTGTCAATTTTGAAAATAGAGTGGACTTTGCGGTTGAGCAAATACGAGTAATTTTGAAAAAGTTGAACAGGTGATGCACTGCAAAAATCAATATTAGGCATGAATACAAAAAAGATGCATCTTTAAAATTCTTAGTTCTCGAAATATTCTGATCGTATGACATATTCGACATTTTCAGTGTAAAGCTAAGTAATTGCAGAATCAGCATGCTAGAAATAATGGCAGTTTGGCTGTGTTCACTAGAGTTATTCAGTGTGTGATGTGGATCGATTTTGGTCAGCTTTGATGCTCCAAGCTTCCTTAAAAGAGGATTGACTACGTTAACGAAACTTATTTATCTTTATTTATAATCACGCTGTCTCAAATCCTCGGCACTTTACAATTCCTTTGTCACTATCATGTTTGATATTTGGACTCATTTATTTCACTAGGGAAGACAATTTTTGTTGAGTTTGGTCTGACAGCTGTTCTTTAACTAATTTTTGAAGGGGGAATCCAAAACTGGTCTCAATTTTTTTCTATCACGTCAAGTTTTTGAACTATAGGACCCCCGTTTTCTTAAAAAATATGAAAAATACTGTATGTACTTATATATTAAAAAAACTTTACAACATTAACATACAATGAAATATGGAAGAAACAGGCATGACTGCAATGTTTATTTAACACTATTATGTTTTTTACAAATGATATGGCTACCGTAATTATAATTAACCGGCCTTGATTTTTTCAATTGACAGTCCAGGAAATTGCAAGATGATGCACTTGAAACAGTCACAATCAGATGGCAATGCTGTAACAAATTGCTTCTTGAGACATAGTTTTTTGTGCAGAGGTAAGAATATTATTTTCTTCTTGTCAACAAGTGGATCATGTAGAATGGTGGGATCTCCAGGCTTAAGATCGGATCTTGGAGGTCAATTCGTCTCAACCCAATGCTTCTCTCGAGCTCTGCTATCCCACATAGAGAGAAAACAATGATACTTTGTGTACCCGCGTTGCTGACCAAGAAGGAAGCACACCATTTTAACAAACACAGATGATCCAATTGTGTTTGTCATATTGGAATAACTCGATTAATCAGTGAAACCCCGAAGCAAATGCATGGTAGCGTGGATACCATTCTAATATGCACGCCCTCCGAATTAATTGAGACGACATCTTCTCCTCAGAGGAACAGATAAAATATGATAGTATCCATGATCCCAGGCTTTAAACACACCCATGAACACACAAACTTTGTAAAATATAGATAAAGACTAACAGGTTAACCCGGCGTTGCTCGGGAGGTTGTATATGGCTTTTCGAGAGGTTGTATAAGATCTCGGGAGGAAACAGATCTATTAAATTTATTCTGCAGACCTATTTTATTGCAACTGTAAGGTAGCAATAAAACGGTCTCCTTCCCCTCTGAAGGAAACCGATATATTTTTTTGCTTCGGTCAGGTCTTCCCCTTCCCCTCGGGAGGAAACAGATCTATTTATTGCTCAATTCAGGTATTCCCCTTCCCCTCGGGAGGTTGTACAACAGTTTGATTGCACAAAAAAAGATGGCTATGATTGTATATAGGATACCCAACTTGCCAGATAAGCATCGGCAGAGGACCAGATAAAATAGGATTGTATCCATGATAAAAAGCTTTCAAGGTAACCAATGGAATTGAAGCATTAAGAATTCGATGGTATCTAAGATACCCATAGCTTACTGAGGCTTCAAACA
>JALHKN010049696.1:0-12505 GCA_039513755.1 Hyalella sp. 3TK10
GAGAACAAACACGATGGAACGTGTATTCACCTGTACCACAGAAGGGTGCTAACGGAGTGACGTCATCGTATAACTCATATTTGTTGGACTAATTAGCGTCAAGGATTGGGTTGTGAGCGGAGCTAGTGAATGAAACGACCAATCAGCGTTGAGGATTCGGATATGGGCGGAGCCATAGAATGATTTTCCTCTCAACGTCCAGCGTTTATCAACGCCCGTGCATCTCGGTCGTATTTTCATGACATGTCCCTTTATCGGTCATTCCCCTCCTCAAATCATATTGTATTTTCCTTAGAGAATACGACTGACTATAAATTTATTGTAGAAAACACGCGTTGGAGGATAAAAATCATGGAATGATACTAAAAGTTCAATAGAATACCGAAATGAACGTATGATAAGATAAAAATTTGAATGGGTATAAGATAATTACATAATTCTCTTGCTATACTAGTTACGGAAGACGAAGCTTAAGATAGTGAGATGAGATAAAAGTTTGACACAAAGTATAAGAGACCATCTAATCCCTTGTATCGTTAGAAAAAACCAGGCGGATTCATGATTTCCCATAGAAGAATTTTAGTTTTCTGGGTTTGATGATAACTAGCTGCGCATGCGCTCGTTCGAGTCATTGGTGTGTTCAGGCCTAAATTCCTTGAACTTCCGGGAAACGAAGTATCTTCCATAGCCAATAATAGAGACGCAATTGGATCTCGGTGGGATCATAACATCCTATCACCAACACTGACAAGAAAACCTAAACACATATTCTACTAACTTACATGCACCATAAAAAAATTATTAAAGAATAGAAATGAATCGAGTTGCATGTGCGAATACATGAGACTGCGAAACATGAAATAAAAGGGTGCATACATAGCATCTACATCCCCGGAACTCTCGCTGACTATAAGATATCTGATGAAAACTTGAAATGAGCGTAGTAATTGGAAATTTGGTTGAATGTCATTATTTGAATAACTGGCATATAAGTAAGAATCAAACCTGGAATTTAATACGCGAATATGAAGATCCGTATATTTTTCCTGCACTTCTACGAACGGAGTGAAGACTTGTAAGTGAATGGTTACGAAGCAACGCTTTACGAAAACTCTCTAGTGATGGGAAGCTTTAAACAAAATACACCCCGAATAAAATCGAAACTTACGTTCATAGGTGAATTTCATAACTAAAAAAGGACTTCTGAGATGAATGCACTGCTATTTGATCCCCAAAACTTAAAAATCAACTAAACAAATGTGATTTTTACATTAAAATCGTTTATAAACAGTTTTCCATAGTGGCAAAAGTCGATCTGATAAGGAGACGACAGAATGTATTAAATTGTTAATTACATAGAAATTTATGCATTGCATTTGTAGATGGGAGATGTAGAGAGTGAAAAAGGAGCCTCTTCGCATGGGACGATATGTGGATATGGAAAGGGCTACATTGCATAGGTCGACATGAGAGATGACGTTTTGGTAAATTAATTTTCATTTACACCTTAAGGCAAATCGTTCAAACATGGATATATATGAAAAAATAAATTATAAATTATATGAATCAAATAAAAGCAACATAATTATTAACATTCAAGCAAGAGATTGGAAGACTGGAACTCTAAAATTCTCTCCGGAAAGAACTCTACGTATAAATAACTCCCAATTGTCATACTAAGAGTTTCCCAGGTTAAAAAAAATGAATACTTTGTGGTAAAACCAAAAAATTTATATTCTTTAACATTAAAGAACACAAATCCCTCGAATAAAGCTATGCGCAGACATACACAGAGTTTATCAGATACATGGTTTAGATGCATGAATATGAGCTCAATTACACTTGAGTCTTCGCTTTAGAGAGTGTGGTGGTGCATGGGGATCTAGGATTTAGGCGAGTTCCCATGACGAAATGGGAGAACATGCGGTCAGTCGCGGACTATCCGACCTAGTTTTGAGTGACAGCGGTAATTGGTAGCAAGACCTTGATGTGACCCTGGAAGGACAAGAATCGATCCAACCTGTCAACCTTAATGATGCCATGTGACCTTCGAACAAACATGTGGCTCAAGATTTGAATATCAGTCGATCTCTCGAGCATAACACCTCCCTACGTTGTTATTTACTAGTGATAGCGCCGACGTATCACTGAATGTGTGAACTTTCTTACGTAGAAATTCATAAAGGACAGAAATAATTATATTTTATAACATTGTGAGATAATTCTAACAATGAAATAAAAATAAATACGAACATAAATGTACTCAAAATATATGGATGAATATAAATGGATAATTCACCCTTGAAGAAAAAGTGAAATAAGTAAAAAAATCTGACTACTTACACAAGTGAGTAAAACACAGAGATTCTAAAATCTCTATGAAAAATCCTATGTAATATAAAAAAAGTCGTATGGGATGAAATAAATAGCTCGTTATCNCCCCCCCCCCCGAAATTAATTTAAATAGAAATACGAAATGTATATATTTTAACATAAGATAAATTATTCCAATGAGCAAAATCAATGCTTGAAATTCCATGGATATTACATAAATGTGCGAGGAGATGATCTAGTCCATGAGAAATAGCTGACTGAGTGGATTTTCTCCATGTGTAGGCGCACTGCGGTCAGGCAATAGCCGACGCTTGTGGCTTTGGACAGTTGCGGTGTGAGCGCTAATCGAGCCGAGTCAACCGCAGGGTGTGTAGCAAATTAATTCTCTACTTGCGTGACTAATTCTACCTCCGATTGCACACTAGCTAGCTCAAAGATTTTTTGGGCAGTGAATTGGCTATGATAACATCTCATTAGTAATCTGTATGCCTAAGATTTCAACTTGCTATCACCTAACCTACGAACTTTCATACAGGCTAATTCATTAAATACATAACTAACCACATTTTATAAGGATGAGAAACAAATCTAATGGCGAATTCTCTAAATGGAGAAGCATATATAGGAAATAATATTACATGGAGGTTTTATGATGACGGAAAAAAACTGATTTATCCGCATATAATTAAGCGGGTCGAATAACTCGAGTAATTTTGTAGTACACCGACAGAAGAAATGTGATCGGTCGTTAGATGACGAAAATAAATACGAATATAGATAAAATAAAAATACGAAGGTTTGTAGAAAACTCTCCCGTCATGGAAAGATCGAAACACAATTAAAGAATGAATAAGATTGAAACTTGCGTTTGAAGATGAAACTCATAACTAAAAATGGACTTCTGAGATTAATGCACTGCTATTTGATCTCAAAAAACTTGAAATTGATTAAAACTTGCGATTTTTGTACTAAAATCGTTAATGAAATGGAAAAATTTAAATGAGCGTAGTCATTGGAACTTTGGTCGAATGACATTATTTGGATAAAGGCCATAAAAGTAAGACGCGAACCTCAAATTTAGGACGGGAATAAGTAAATCCGTAGATTTTTTCCTTTTGTTGCGTGTAACGAGCGAGGGGCTGTCAGTGAATGGAAGCAAACCGGGAGGGGGTTGGAGCAAACAACTCTTGGGCCATTGAAAGCTCTAACAAAATTAAAGAATGAATAAAATCAAAACTTGTGTTCGAAGATGAAATTCATAACTAAAATGAGCATCTGAGATGAATGCACTGCTATATGATACTAAAAACCCTGAAATCGGTTTAAAATTGCGATTTTCGCATTAAAATCGTTACTAAATAGTTTTTTATAACTGTATGAGTAAACATGAAAATTTATTATAAGGGTCAATCACATAAAGATTGACACAATGCATGGTTAGGTGCGAGTTATAAAGAGTGTACGAGGAGTGTACTTTGCATGGGATGCTATGTGGGAATGTAAAGGGCTACTTCGCATAGGTCAACGTGAAGGTGAAGATCGCTGGATTCATTGCGATTTCTATCGTAAGTTAAATCGTTGAAACATGGATAGAAATGAAAGAAATTCATGATAAATAATTTGAATCAATTGAAAACATCATAATTACTATCAATTAAAATAACATTGTACAAATTTTATGTACGGATAGAAGTCGATACGTTTATTCTCTCAGAGAAATGACTAGGCATGGTAGCCGTTTACATAGAGCCTAGGAAATTGAACCAGAAAACTGAAGTTCGAATCCAGGTCTGTGAGGCGGTTTTCATGGAATGATTACCACTATCTCTAAATGAAAAAATAGATGGATAAGATTTAATGACCGTAAATTGTAGGAATAAATTGATCGGTTAATGAATTTGAAATTATTTGATGGTATAAAAGTTTTGAGATAGATTTGTCAACATACATGATGCATTTCGATGGTGAATATTCCCTTATCGTACGAATAAATGAAAATGAATACTAGGATACTTAAGAATGGGCGTATTAATAATAATAAAACGGGTACGAAAAGCATTAAAAACATATATGATAGAAAAATTCACGTAAAATGGAGGAAATAAATAACATGAACTTGAAAATAAACTACTCAATAACGAATTGACGGTGACCATCTGAGAGGTTGTAGCCAGGGCCGGATCGAAGCAGTATAGCGGCAGTGCGTCTACTTCTGGTGTGCTGGGGGTAAAATGGATATGAACGAATATAAATGTAATAAAAATATATGGATAGATGGAAATATATTATTCCAGGTAAAAAGAACGTGACATGAATAAAATAATCCTAGATATATTGAATAATTATGTAAATATAATTGAAAAACAGAATAGTTTACCCTGCGAAACAGAAAAGGAGCGACCCTATAGAAAACGAAACTTAGATAAAATAGAAGATCAAATAAAAAAATGAAATAAATGATGAAAAAAATAATAGAAAATGATATATAAAAAAAGTAACATATAAAATGAACTCATCGGTCATGAGTAGATGGCGTGGGCGGGCGGCTGCTGGTTAAGGAGTGAAAAATAAATCTACGGAATTTACATAACCGTGATGAAAAAAAGGGGCTAGAAAATAAATGAATAAAAATAATTATATAAAAAAATTAAATAAAGTTTAGTGCCTGGGGCGTGTGAGGAGGAGTGGGGAGGCTGGGGGAGGGGGAGAGGAGAGGTGGGTGGGGTGGCGGCGGCAATGAGTAGTGTGCGGGGACCGGAAACGCGTCCTGAGAGACTGCGTCCTGAGAGGGTGCGTCCTGAGGGACTGAGTCCTTAGAGGGTGTCTTGAGCAGCTAAATCACCTACTTATGTGAGATAGTGTAGTCTTGATTTAGAAATGTAACTGTTATTGAATGAAATTCAATAACAGTTACATTTTGTATTGAAGCTAAAAAATATGAAATCACATCACGAGTGCACTAAACGAATAAAGTGAACGTGTGATACGATACAAATTTGGATATTCACTTGAAATATATATAATTCCCTTGGTACACAGAGAAACGCCATGTTTGAGGTTGTTAAACAATATAAAATTATTTTACTCTTAGACTCTTAGTACAAGAGACCTCGCAGGCCCACAAAACATGAAAGAAAATATATAACCACATTCGTGAATTTCCTTAGAGGTACTCTGGTTTTCCGGGTTTGATAGCAAATACCTGCGCAAGCCCAGGTATGTGACACTGGTATGGTTTGATCTAAATTCCTTGTACTTTCAGCCCATTGAGTATCTTCCGCACACCCCTATAGAGCCCGCATTCCATCCCGGGTGCATCACATCACCTTCTCTCCATCAGTGGAAAAAATTAAACTTCCGTTTTGCTTCATAGGACTTACATCCTCCTTTGAAAATTTGTTAAAGAATATTAATGAGTGGAGATAGAAGTGTGTGTACGTGAGAATAGGTAGTTAACGAAATGTATAAGGGAGTATACCAAGCAATTAGCGCCCTGGAGGTCTCCTTATACATAAGAAATCTAGTGAAAAAATTTAAATGAGCCTGGTAATTGGATTTTGGGTTATATGACCCCACACAGTTATCCACCTCCTACGTAAGAGTCAAATCCAAAATTTCACACGAGAAAAGATCAATCCGTAGATTTTTATTTAGTACTGTGAAACATTCGAAGACTTGAAAGTGAATGCTGAAAAATCCATCGCTTGAAGAAAACTCTCCCGTCGTGGAAAGCTCGGGAAAAAACACAGCGTGAATAAAATCGAAACATATGATTAAAGTTGAAATTTATTGCCAAAAAATTAACTTCCGAAACAAATGCTGAGCTATATGATCCCCAAAAACTATGAAATCCGACAGAAATCTCAATTTCTACATGAAAATCATACATAATCACTTTATATTAATTGATGAATAAACTTCAAAATGCTATAAAAGTTCCAAAACACAAAAAATTGGCACTTTCCACAGGTAGTGAAGGAAATGAACCCCGATAAATCCAATGACGTAAACCGTTTTAATACAAGTCAATCTGTTCAATCACCCTTTTACATGAAAATTCATTACAAATGAAGATAAATAAATTTTAAAAACATCACAATTATTATCACTCAAACAAGTGAATTAAACGCTGAGACTCTAAAATTATCTCCGAAAACAACTAGGTAGTGTAAAGAACTCGTTTGTGACGTAGTAAATAGTTCCTCGACTGAAAAAAATTGAATTTCGATGAATATTAAAAAGTATACTTTTTTACATTATAAAACGCGTATCAATGCCTAAAATCAAGATATAAATTCCATCTATATTACACAGATGCATTAGAAGATAATCTATCCTCCGGTGAAGTTATCACTATGCCTTGAGTTGAGAAGGAGAAGAGCCTGTCTGTGTGTATTTTCTCTATGGGGAACCACGCTGCGGTCCGCTTCTGACCCAGGCTTGTAGTTTTGGACAGTTGCGGTGTGGGCGCTGAGCGAGGTGTTACATGAGCGTGCGGCGTGACTCAAAATCAATTAGTATGTGACCGCATTGAGTTTCCGAGCACACAAGTATGAAGATGATACGCTCAACATATGATATGTTGAGCATATCATTTACCAGTGGATTCAGCTCCCTATCACGGTCTGCACCAACTTTCTTACATAGAAATTCATCACAGGCAATATCAGACAAATAATTATATTTTATAACGATGAGAATCAATTCTAATGTCCAATTCTACAATTTGATACTGATTCATTGAAAAGATTATAACATGAAGGTTATATGCTATGGTGATGATGCAATTAAAGCCGCTTTATCCACGTACATTTGAGAGCGTTGTATCAAGGGTGTATTTTGGCATTATGCCGGCAGAGGCCGTCTGCTTCGGTGGTGGAATAGATAAATAAATAAAGAAATATAAATGCAATAAAAATATATGGATGAATATAAATGCACCACTCCCGCTGGAAAAAAACAGAAAACGTGTTATAAATAAATTAAACAAATATGCATTTAATAATGGCGTAAATTCTAGTGAAAAATACAAATATAATAGCCCACCCTCCGAAACAGAAAACGGAACTTCCACAGAAAACGAAACCCGAGCTAGACAAAATAAATAAATGTTATTAAATGATTATATAAAATAAACATTAATAAATGATTAAATAAATTTATAATAACAATTCTATCCGACAATTATAGCCGGATTATCAGCGGCCAATCCACGGCCATTCGGCGGCTTTGCGTGGGTCGGGACCATTTGGTAGGCGGGGGGCGGGCGGCTGCTAGGCAACGCTGCGGAAAAAAGCTAGATAACCGAAAAGTGCGTCACAGGACACTGCGGGAGTGGACCGCAAGTAATCTACATGCTATGCACAAAAAGAGTATTCGATGCATATCATGTATCATAATATCTACGAACACAAGACATTAAATCTAAAGAATATTTAACACATTGTTCAAAAGTCTTTTCTCAAACTAAATATCATAGATTCACAACCGTCAAACGAGATAAATAAAAATTACTATAAAAGCAAACCTATATCACAACGATGGAGAATCGAAGAATATTCAACGCCATCCTGCATGTTACCGCCTTGAGTGACAAGATCAGGTACACTCTATTCAGAAGCTCAAAATGCAGCTCAGGTGCCTGCGTCGCGGGCTGGAGTTCAACTGGAGTGTGGGAAGATTTGTCTAAAATGATATTCGTGATACAGTGTTTGCTCATTATTTAGCACCATACTGATAATATAACTATAAAATTACGAAAAAATAACATGATTCCACACTGTTTTAGTGCGTGTTCCATTCACAGGGTTCGAACATCTCATCTGGCAGATAGCAACATCTTCCAAAGATTGTAGTCAGTCCCATTATGGCGGAGTTTTGCCACCGACGTTACGCTTGACCTTATATTGACATACAGTACCTGGTATTGTTAATGAATCTTGATCTTTTTAGAGCTGAGGCACAATGCGTGGAGATTACTTTTCTTTCGATATCATTAATTCAATTTTCAGACTTCGTTCAATTCGGTCACTGCTCATTCGAAGTCTCAGTATTGCTTACGTTTCTTATCATTAGCCTGACCACACCAATCATTGCCTCAACGTTACGTGGAGGGTGAGTCTGGTCAGTAAAAAGTTAACCTCGTTGATATGCCCGGTCCCAATTGTTGCTGATAACATTACTAGAAAATCGTGTTCTATATTTACCTAGTTTGCCTATTTTTGTATATGTTACAAATTTACTAGGAAATTCTTGTGGTTTTCTCTTGTTTCCAGTTTATATAGAAATAAGATTATAAGAAACCTGAACTTTATGTTTCAGGGGGGCGGGAAACTTTTGTTCTTCGTTCGGTCGTCACTTCTTAGTAAAGAAATTAACGTCGATTGTCCTGGAGGCAGCCTCCTTCTTTCCCTACGGCAAACCGCAGACAACGTTAGTAGGTGATTTAGCTGTTCAAGACGCAGCTGCTCAAGACGCTGTCTCTCAAGACGCACTTCCACGCGCTGACCTCGAGTGGGGACATTTTGTCCCTCACTCCCGCCGCCGCCGATTGGCCACCGATAACCAACCGATAGCCCGCCAAAGCCCGCCAATACGCATGCGGTTAATTTCCGCTTTATTTTTTCTATTTTAATATAATTTATTTCAATTTATTCATATTTATTCGCACTTTTAATTTGTTCGTTCACATTTATTCACTCATTCGCATTCATTCTCAATTATTCATTCACATGTATTCACTCGTTCGCATTCATTCTCAAGTCTCTCTCTCACATGTAAGTATTTACAGGATAATTAAAACATTTCAATTTATTGATTTTAATTTTAGGAGGATAATACAACACAATGATCATAAAAAATCTTTGAGCTAGACAGTGTGGAGAGGTAGGTAGAAATCGTAATGCTCACTCCTTGTTTTTTTCGCCTCCGTCTCTAGGATCATTAACACATTCCGCCCAGGCTCCCACGGCTCGCTGCCCAAGCCAAGATTCGTCTCGCTAGCCTCTCCAAGTCCTTTCCCGAGGCACTCAATTTTCGGTGCTACCGCGACATACACACACTTAGCTTCCTTCGGATTCAACTGTCTTCAGTCATCGACTCGATTTACGGCGGCATTTGCAAAGAATGCAGTGGATTTTGACATTTTTGTTAGACACAATGTAACTGCACAGGAAAGTTGTCCACCACCCAACTGTAGAATAAATTGTGTTAGGAAGTTACCAACTTCTTTATATGTTATTACACTCAAGAATTTTACAATCGTATTAATTGAATATCCACGATAATGGCTGCATGCAAAAAAATGTACAGAATGCATCTCAGGTTGGTGACATCATTCCTTGAAGTTGACGTAGATTTGGGATTTTAATTTAATGTATCGACTTCTATTCGTACATAAAATTTGTACTATGTTATTTTGAATGATAATAATTGTGATGTTTTCAATTGATTCATATCCTTTATGATGAATTTCTTTCATATATATTCATATTTCAACGATTTGACATACGATGGAAATCTCAATAAATCTAGCAATATTCACCTCCCATGTGGACCTATGCAAAGTACTCCTTTAAATTTCCACACATCTCATGCAAAGGGGCTCGCCTTACACTCTTTATAACTCCCATATACTATACTATCTATATACTATCTAGAAGACTATATACTATCTTTCTCTAGGAAGAAAGGTGCGTTGGAAATTTACCCGATACGCACCAAACGAAAAAGAGAATGATGGTAGTTTTTTGTGTGAGTATAATACGTCATGTTAACGTAAACAGATTCGAGATAAATATTAGTGTGTATTTGTGCGAATATGAAAATGAGCATAGAATGCCAAAATCTTGTGATTCAAAAGACCTAACCACTAAAAGCATGTAGCAGACCATGTGAGTGAATAGAAATGTCGAGGAAAATTAATAATTTCCCGCTTTCGCCGGTGAATGAGTAAGAAGATGTGATGGGTTCACGACATCACTAAGCTCTAATGTGAGGAATGCTTCTAAATAAACATGTTTAGCGGGGGCCAGTGAATGCTAGAGGAGAATACACGTACGATCTCGTCTCGTATGACCCTGGTTGGGAATAGGGAGTGCAGATATTAATTTGGTGAGAGATGGTAACAAGAGCATCGTATGAAAACCATTGTTGTTAGCCGAAACCTGCACTCCTCCTCTCCCACCCATGGCGTGAGAATGTCTCTTGGGGTTGTAAACATGGAGGTGAATTTCGATGAGGAGGAGAATACTCTCACGATCTCAAAGGCTGGTGCTTCGATCACCCTTCCAAAGATTACGTATGACATATTTCTATACCTCTTGAAGATAAAGGATAAAGGCCTGTATTCAAAACTATGAAGATTACTTCTGCTACACTTTGAATTCTTTCCCCAACGACTCTGTGAATATTACTAAGGCGTATGTGGTTTGCGGTGGAGAATTTCCGGAAATTCGAGTTACGAAAGATGAAGTGGAGGAAATATTGTGGCAAACAGGAAGTGAAAGGTCGATTAATTATTTTGTGGAAGTAACGGACCCAGAAAAAAGTGATGATTTACAGAAACTTGCGACATTGAATTTTGTGTTGCAGTATAGTGAAAATTTTTGACGTTATAGCTTCTCAGCGAAGGAAAGCTTTGTATCGGTTTCCCCTTTCGCTATGCGAGTGATGTTTTATATGTTTGGAAAGTGATGTCATCTCAATGTGAGACAAAATGGATCACGAGTTGAAATGACGTCTGACTCTCACTCATTTACTATATATTTAAGAAACATACAGTCTATACATGATGTTAATAAATTTACGCTCTCAAAAGAAGAACAAGTCTAACTGCGATTGAATGAATTGTATATTCTCTCATTTACAAAAAACTCCCGCTGTGTGAAGAAAACAATGAAAAACTATCTCAACCGACCGCAGTGCCTTATTCATTCCATAACAGCTGTACAAGTAATAAAAAGTAAGCCACCAATCGAAAAATTCAAAAATAGTTCTGAAGAGTAGTAAGTGGAAACACCCCCTAGAGAGCACACCCCTACAGAGCACTTCCAAGATGGCCGCCGCGCCGCACCGCCGCCCCGCCCCACGCCCGCTGATAACCCGCAGATAAGTCGCCGCCACGATAACACGCAGATAATTTCCGCGTTATCTTAATCAGTTCCAATTATTCTAATCTAGCGCTTAAGTTTAACCGACGCTGGCGCTCCCGGCGCGCCGGCGACCCGGCGTGAATCGGTTAGACTTAAGCTCTCGACGAGTTTGTGTGAGGGTACCGGAGAATACACGTTGATCTCGTCCCGAAAATATATGTTAATAAAATTTAGTAAATTACATTAAATTCTAATTTGTACTATAAGAGAGTATGAGAAGATTAAGTGGTGGGTGATGAGAAATCATAGACTGTGTTACACAGAAAAAAACGGGGTTTTAGTCCTATCGCCTGATTGAGTAGGATTAGGGTGTCGTATCTCAAGGGGAGAAATTGTCATAGTAAGAAGTATCGTTCGAGTGAAGATATGAAAGCAAGAATGGGAAAGATTATGACTGTGTATAATAAAAAGTTAAATGTTTTCAGTATTTCGAAATGTGGAAAGCGAATTATTCTCCCGAAGTTTACATATAGGTTTTTTATACATTTGCTGTCTGAAAATGAAGAAATCAATGTACATGTGACTGAGAATGAGTGTACGTATGTGTTATTCGGTTCACTACGTGGTGGTGTTAGCATAACCATTATAAGAGTTATTTCAGGTAAAACAATGAAAATATTTGAGATTTCAGGAGAGGATGTGTCTGTTGTAGTGACACATGGAAGTTGCGACGTTGCGAATACGATAATAGTATTAGAAGAGGTTATGAATGGAAGAAAAGAAGATGTGGGGGTAGGATATAGCGTTCATTTGAAACATCCACCAAAAAAACTTAAGCATGCAGCTAAATCGTGTGAATGGCAGGAATTTGATGAGACATGTACATTATATACTATCTTTCGTTAAAACAACCGCTAAGACTCAAAAGGGTGAAACTCCGGTTCAATTTTGAGAAATGTATAAGTATTATAAAAACCTATAACAAAGAAGGATGAGGAATGATTTCACCAGTATAAATTCTATATCAATGTTAGTGATATGCGTGGTGACGTAATTTTGAAACGCTACAGTGGAGGGGG